>CANSGD010001109.1:0-143333 GCA_947645195.1 Patellifolia procumbens
TGAGTCCTTGAATAGGTATTAGATATATTTAAAGCATATGAAGCCCTTGGATCAAACTCAATTTAAATCAAAGGGTAAAACCGTCATAGTCTCTTATGCAATTTGTGGTGTATGAACACCTTTCAAATCATTTTGTTGTGAATAATTACCAAATATTTTTGAGTCCTTGAATAGGTATTAGAGTCTATTTAAAGCATATGAAGCCCTTGGATCAAACTCAATTCAAATCAAAGGGTAAAACCGTCATAGTCTCTTAGGGGATTTGTGGTGTATGAACACCTTTCAAATCATTTTTTGTGCTTAATTACACAAATATTTTTGAACTCCTTGAATAGGTATTAGATATATTTTAATCATATGAAGCCCTTGGATCAAACTTATTTCAAATCAAAGGGTAAAACCGTCATAGTCTCTTAGGCGATTTGTGGTGTATGAACACCTTTCAAATCATTTTGTGTTGTGAATAATTACCAAATATTTTTGAGTCCTTGAATAGGTATTAGAGTATATTTAAATTATATGAAGCCCTTGGATCAAACTCAATTCAAATCAAAGGGTAAAACCGTCATAGTCTCTTAGGCGATTTGTTGTGTATGAACACCTTTCAAATCATTTTTGGTGCTTAATTACCAAATACTTTTGACTCCTTGAATAGGTATTAGATATATTTCAATCATATGAAGCCCTTGGATTAAACTTATTTCAAATCAAAGGGTAAAACCGTCATAGTCTCTTAGGCGATTTGTGGTGTATGAACACCTTTCAAATTATTTTGTTGTGAATAATTACAAAATATTTTTGAGTCCTTGAATAGGTATTAGATATATTTAAAGCATATGAAGCCCTTGGATCAAACTCAATTCAAATCAAAGGGTAAAACCGTCATAGTCTCTTATGCAATTTGTGGTGTATGAACACCTTTCAAATCATTTTGTTGTGAATAATTACCAAATATTTTTGAGTCCTTGAATAGGTATTAAGTCTATTTAAAGCATATGAAGCCCTTAGATCAAACTCAATTCAAATCAAAGGGTAAAACCGTCATAGTCTCTTTGGGGATTTGTGGTGTATGAACACCTTTCAAATCATTTTTTGTGGTTAATTACCAAATATTTTTGACTCCTTGAATAGGTATTAGATATATTTCAATCATATGAAACCCTTGGATCAAACTTATTTCATATCAAAGGGTAAAACCGTCATAGTCTCTTAGGCGATTTGTGGTGTATGAAAACCTTTCAAATCATTTTGTATTGAGTAATTACAAAAAAAAATTTGAGTCCTTGAATAGATATTAGGTATATTTAAATTATATGAAGCCCTTGGATCTAGCTCAATTCAAATCAAGGGGTAAAACCGTCATAGTCTCTTAGGCGATTTTTGGTGTATGAACACCTTTCAAATCACTTTTGGTGCTTAATTACCAAATACTTTTCACTCCTTGAATTGGCATTAGGTATATTTCAATCATCTGAAGCCCTTGGATTAAACTTATTTCAAATAAAAGGGTAAAACCGTCATAGTCTCTTAGAGAATTTGTGGTGTATGAACACCTTTCAAATTATTTTGTTGCGAATATTTACAAAATATTTATGGCTCCTTGAATAGGTACTAGATATATTTAAAGCATATGAAGCCCTTGGATCAAACTCAATTTAAATCAAAGGGTAAAACCGTCATAGTCTCTTATGCAATTTGTGGTGTATGAACACCTTTCAAATCATTTTGTTGTGAATAATTTCCAAATATTTTTGAGTCCTTGAATAGGTATTAGATCTATTAAAGCATATGAAGTCCTTCGATCAAACTCAATTCAAATCAAAGGGTAAAACCGTCATAGTCTCTTATGCAATTTGTGGTGTATGAACACCTTTCAAATCATATTGTTGTGAATAATTACCAAATATTTTAGAGTCCTTAAATAGGTATTAAGTCTATTTAAAGCATATGAATCCCTTAGATCAAACTCAATTCAAATCAAAGGGTAAAACCGTCATAGTCTCTTAGGGGATTTGTGGTGTATGAACACCTTTCAAATCATTTTTTGTGGTTCATTACCAAATACTTTTGACTCCTTGAATAGGTATTAGAAATATTTCAATCATATGAAGTCCTTCGATCAAACTCAATTCAAATCAAAGGGTAAAACCGTCATAGTCTCGTAGAGGATTTGTGGTGTATAAACACCTTTCAAATCATTGTTTGTGCTTAATTACAAAAATATTTTTAACTGCTTGAATGAGTATTAGATATATTTTAATCATATGAAGCATTTGGATCAAACTTATTTCAAAACAAAGGGTAAAACCGTCATAGTCTCTTAGGCGATTTGTGGTGTATGAACACGTTTCAAATTATTTTGGTTGTGAATAATAACCAAATATTTTTTAGTCCTTGAGTAGGTGTTAGATATATTTAAAGCGTATGAAGCCCTTGGATCAAACTCCATTTTAATCAAAGGCTAAAACCGTCATAGTCTCTTAGGCGATTTGTTGTGTATGAACACCTTTCAAATCATTTTGTTGTGAATAATTACCAAATATTTTTGAGTCCTTGAATAGGTACTAGATCTATTTAAAGCATATGAAGCCCTTGAATGATACTCAATTCAAAACAAATGGTAAAACCGTCATGGTCTCTTACGATTTGTGATGCATGAACATCTTTCAAATCATTTTGATGTGAATAATTACCAAATATTTTTGAGTCCTTGAATAGGTATTAGATCTATTAAAGCATATGAAGTCCTTCGATCAAACTCAATTCAAATCAAAGGGTAAAACCGTCATAGTCTCTTATGCAATTTGTGGTGTATGAACACCTTTTAAATCATTTTTTTTGTGAATAATTACCAAATATTTTTGAGTCCTTGAATAGGTATTAAGTCTATTTAAAGCAGATGAAGCCCTTAGATCATACTCAATTCTAATCAAAGGGTAAAACCGTAATAGTATCTTTGGGGATTTGTGGTGTATGAACACCTTTCAAATCATCTTTTGTGCTTAATTACCAAATATTTTTGAATCCTTCAATAGGTTTTAGATATATTTCAAACATATGAAACCCTTGGATCAAACTTATTTCATATCAAAGGGTAAAACCGTCATAGTCTCTTAGGCGATTTGTGGTGTATGAAAACATTTCAAATCATTTTGTATTGAGTAATTACAAAACAAAATTTGAGTCCTTGAATAGATATTAAGTATATTTAAATTATATGAAGCCCTTGGATCTAGCTCAATTCAAATCAAGGGGTAAAACCGTCATAGTCTCTTAGGCGATTTTTGATGTATGAACACCTTTCAAATCACTTTTGGTGCTTAATTACCAAATACTTTTCACTCCTTGAATTGGCATTAGGTATATTTCAATCATCTGAAGCCCTTGGATTAAACTTATTTCAAATAAAAGGGTAAAACCGTCATAGTCTCTTAGGCAATTTGTGGTGTATGAACACCTTTCAAATTATTTTGTTGTGATTATTTACAAAATATTTATGACTCCTTTAATAGGTATTACATATATTTAAAGCATATGAAGCCCTCAGATCAAACTCATAGTCTCTTATGCAATTTGTGGTGTATGAACACCTTTCAAATCATTTTGTTGTGAATAATTTCCAAATATTTTTGAGTCCTTGAATAGGTATTAAGTCTATTTAAAGCATATGAAGCCCTTAGATCAAACTCAATTCAAATTAAAGGGTAAAACCGTCATAGTCTCTTAGGGGATTTGTGGTGTATGAACACCTTTCAAATCATTTTTTGTGGTTAATTACCAAATAATTTTGACTCCTTGAAAAGGTATTAGATATATTTCAATCATATGAAACCCTTGGATCAAACGTATATCATATCAAAGGGTAAAACCGTCATAGTCTCTTAGGCGATTTATGGTGTATGAAAACCTTTCAAATCATTTTGTAGTGAATAATTACCAAATATTTTTGAGTCTTTGAATAGGTATTAGATATGTTTGAAGCATATGAAGCCCTTGGATCAAACTCAATTCAAGTTAAAGGGTAAAACCGTCATAGTCTCTTAGGCGATTTGTGGTGTATGAACACCTTTCAAATCATTTCGTTGTGAATAATAACCAAAATATTTTTATCTCATTGAATGGGTATTAGATATATTCTAATCATATGATGCATTTGGATCAAACTTATTTCAAGTCAAAGGGTAAAACCGTCATAGTCGCTTAGGCGATTTGTGGTATATGAACACCTTTCAAATTATTTTGATTGTGAATAATAACCAAATATTTTTGAGTCCGTGAATAGGTGTTAGATATATTTAAAGCGTATGAAGCCCTTGGATCAAACTCCATTTAAATCAAAGGGTAACACCGTCATAGTCTCTTAGGCGATATGTTGTGTATGAACACCTTTCAAATCAATCTGTTGTGAATAATTACCAAATATTTTTCAGTCCTTGAATAGGTACTAGATCTATTTAAATTATATGAAGCCCTTGGATCTAGCTCAATTCAAATCAAAGGTTAAAATCGTCATAGTCTCTTAGGCGATTTTTGGTGTATGAACACCTTTCAAATCACTTTTGGTGCTTAATTACCAAATACTTTTCACTCTTTGAATTGGCATTAGGTATATTTCAATCATCTGAAGCCCTTGGATTAAACTTATTTCAAATAAAAGGGTAAAACCGTCATAGTCTCTTAGGCAATTTGTGGTGTATGAACACCTTTCAAATTATTTTGTTGTGAATATTTACAAAATATTTATGACTCCTTGAATAGGTATTAGATATATTTAAAGCATATGAAGCCCTTGGATCAAACTCAATTTAAATCAAAGGGTAAAACCGTCATAGTCTCTTATGCAATTTGTGGTGTATGAACACCTTTCAAATCATTTTGTTGTGAATAATTTCCAAATATTTTTGAGTCCTTGAATAGGTATTAAGTCTATTTAAAGCATATGAAGCCCTTAGATCAAACTCAATTCAAATTAAAGGGTAAAACCGTCATAGTCTCTTAGGGGATTTGTGGTGTATGAAAACCTTTCAAATCATTTTTTGTGGTTAATTACCAAATTATTTTGACTCCTTGAAAAGGTATTAGATATATTTCAATCATATGAAACCCTTGGATCAAACGTATTTCATATCAAAGGGTAAAACCGTCATAGTCTCTTAGGCGATTTATGGTGTATGAAAACCTTTCAAATAATTTTGTAGTGAATAATTACCAAATATTTTTGAGTCCTTGAATAGGTATTAGATATGTTTGAATCATATGAAGCCCTTGGATCAAACTCAATTCAAGTTAAAGGGTAAAACCGTCATAGTCTCTTAGGTGATTTGTGGTGTATGAACACCTTTTAAATTATTTTGTTGTGAATATTTACAAAATATTTACGACTCCTTAAATAGGTATTATATATATTTAAAGCATATGAAGATCTTGGATCAAACTCAATTTAAATCAAAGGGTAAAACCGTTATAGTCTCTTAGGCGATTTGTGGTGTACGAACACCTTTCAAATCATTTCTTTGTGAATAATAACCAAAATATTTTTAACTAATTGAATTGGTATTAGATATATTCTAATCATATGAAGCATTTGGATCAAACTTATTTCAAGTCAAAGGGTAAAACCGTCATAGTCGCTTAGGCGATTTGTGGTGTATGAACACCTTTCAAATTATTTTGGTTGTGAATAATAACCAAATATTTTTGAGTCCTTGAATAGGTGTTAGATATATTTAAAGCGTATGAAGCCCTTGGATCAAAATCTATTTAAATCAAAGGGTAACACCGTCATAGTCTCTTAGGCGATTTGTTGTGTATGAACACCTTTCAAATCATTCTGTTGTGAATAATTACCAAATATTTTTAAGTCCTTAAATAGGTACTAGATCTATTTAAAGCATATGAAGCCCTTGGATCAAACTCAATTCAAAAGAAATGGTGAAACCGTCATGGTCTCTTAGATGATTTGTGGTGCATGAACATCTTTCAAAACATTTTGTTGTGAATAATTACCAAATATTTTTGACTCCTTCAATAGGTATTAGATATATTTCAATCATATGAAACCCTTGGATCAAACTTATTTCATATCAAAGGGTAAAACCGTCATAGTCTCTTAGGCGATTTGTGGTGTATGAAAACCTTTCAAATCATTTTGTATTGAGTAATTACCAAAAAAAATTGAGTCCTTGAATAGATATTAGGTATATTTAAATTATATGAAGCCCTTGGATCTAGCTCAATTCAAATCAAAGGGTAAAACCGTCATAGTCTCTTAGGCGATTTTTAGTGTATGAACACCTTCAAATCATTTTTGGTGCTTAATTACCAAATACTTTTCACTCCTTGAATTGGTCTTAGGTATATTTCAATCTTATGAAGCCTTTGGATTAAACTTATTTCAAATAAAAGGGTTAAACCGTCATAGTCTCTTAGGCGATTTGTGGTGTATGAACACCTTTCAAATTATTTTGTTGTGAATATTTACAAAATATTTATGACTCCTTGAATAGGTATTTGATATATTTAAAGCATATGAAGCCCTTGGATCAAACTCAATTTAAATTAAAGGGTAAAACCGTCATAGTCTCTTATGCAATTTGTGGTGTATGAACACCTTTCAAATCATTTTGTTGTGAATAATTTCCAAATATTTTGAGTCCTTGAATAGGTATTAGATCTATTAAAGCATATGAAGTCCTTCGATCAAACTCAATTCAAATCAAAGGGTAAAACCGTCATAGTCTCTTATGCAATTTGTGGTGTATGAACACCTTTCAAATCATATTGTTGTGAATAATTACCAAATATTTTAGAGTCCTTGAATAGGTATTAAGTCTATTTAAAGCATATGAAGCCCTTAGATCAAACTCAATTCAAATCAAAGGGTAAAACTGTCATAGTCTCTTAGGGGATTTGTGGTGTATGAAAACCTTTCAAATCATTTTGTATTGAGTAATTACCAAAAAAAATTGAGTCCTTGAATAGATATTAGGTATATTTAAATTATATGAAGCCCTTGGATCTAGCTCAATTCAAATCAAAGGGTAAAACCGTCATAGTCTCTTAGGCGATTTTTAGTGTATGAACACCTTCAAATCATTTTTGGTGCTTAATTACCAAATACTTTTCACTCCTTGAATTGGTCTTAGGTATATTTCAATCTTATGAAGCCTTTGGATTAAACTTATTTCAAATAAAAGGGTTAAACCGTCATAGTCTCTTAGGCGATTTGTGGTGTATGAACACCTTTCAAATTATTTTTTTGTGAATATTTACAAAATATTTATGACTCCTTGAATAGGTATTAGATATATTTAAAGCATATGAAGCCCTTGGATCAAACTCAATTTAAATCAAAGGGTAAAACCGTCATAGTCTCTTATGCAATTTGTGGTGTATGAACACCTTTCAAATCATATTGTTGTGAATAATTACCAAATATTTTAGAGTCCTTGAATAGGTATTAAGTCTATTTAAAGCATATGAAGCCCTTAGATCAAACTCAATTCAAATCAAAGGGTAAAACCGTCATAGTCTCTTAGGGGATTTGTGGTGTATGAACACCTTTCAAATCATTTTTTGTGGTTCATTACCAAATACTTTTGACTCCTTGAATAGGTATTAGATATATTTCAATCATATGAAGTCCTTCGATCAAACTCAATTCAAATCAAAGGGTAAAACCGTCATAGTCTCGTAGGGGATTTGTGGTGTATAAACACCTTTCAAATCATTGTTTGTGCTTAATTACAAAAATATTTTTAACTGCTTGAATGGGTATTAGATATATTTTAATCATATGAAGCATTTGGATCAAACTTATTTCAAAACAAAGGGTAAAACCGTCATAGTCTCTTAGGCGATTTGTTGTGTATGAACACCTTTCAAATTATTTTGGTTGTGAATAATAACCAAATATTTTTGAGTCCTTGAATAGGTGTTAGATATATTTAAAGCGTATGAAGCCCTTGGATCAAACTCCATTTAAATAAAAGGCTAAAACCGTCATAGTCTCTTAGGCGATTTGTTGTGTATGAACACCTTTCAAATCATTTTGTTGTGAATAATTACCAAATATTTTTGAGTCCTTGAATAGGTATTAAGTATATTTAAAGCATATGAAGCCCTTAGATGAAACTCAATTCTAATCAAAGGGTAAAACCGTTATAGTCTCTTTGGGGATTTGTGGTGTATGAACACCTTTCAAATCATCTTTTGTGCTTAATTACCAAATATTTTTGACTCCTTAAATAGGTATTAGATATATTTCAATCATATGAAACCCTTGGATCAAACTTATTTCATATCAAAGGGTAAAACCGTCATAGTCTCTTAGGCGATTTGTTGTGTATGAAGACCTTTCAAATCATTTTGTATTGAGTAATTACAAAAAAAAATTGAGTCCTTGAATAGATATTAAGTATATTTAAATTATATGAAGCCCTTGGATCTAGCTCAATTCAAATCAAAGGGTAAAACCGTCATAGTCTCTTAGGCGATTTTTGGTGTATGAACACCTTTCAAATCACTTTTGGTGCTTAATTACCAAATACTTTTCACTCCTTGAATTGGCATTAGGTATATTTCAATCATATGAAGCCCTTGGATTAAACTTATTTCAAATAAAAGGGTAAAACCGTCATAGTCTCTTAGGCAATTTGTGGTGTATGAACACCTTTCAAATTATTTTGTTGCGAATATTTACAAAATATTTATGATTCCTTGAGTAGGTACTAGATATATTTAAAGCATATGAAGCCCTTGGATCAAACTCAATTTAAATCAAAGGGTAAAACCGTCATAGTCTCTTATGCAATTTGTGGTGTATGAACACCTTTTAAATCATTTTTTTGTGAATAATTACCAAATATTTTTGATTCCTTGAATAGGTATTAAGTCTATTTAAAGCAGATGAAGCCCTTAGATCATACTCAATTCTAATCAAAAGGGTAAAACCGTAATAGTATCTTTGGGGATTTGTGGTGTATGAACACCTTTCAAATCATCTTTTGTGCTTAATTACCAAATATTTTTGACTCCTTCAATAGGTATTAGATATATTTCAATCATATGAAACCCTTGGATCAAACTTATTTCATATCAAAGGGTAAAACCGTCATAGTCTCTTAGGCGATTTGTGGTGTATGAAAACCTTTCAAATCATTTTGTATTGAGTAATTACAAAAAAAAATTGAGTCCTTGAATAGATATTAGGTATATTTAAATTATATGAAGCCCTTGGATCTAGCTCAATTCAAATCAAGGGGTAAAACCGTCATAGTCTCTTAGGCGATTTTTGGTGTATGAACACCTTTCAAATCACTTTTGGTGCTTAATTACCAAATACTTTTCACTCCTTGAATTGGCATTAGGTATATTTCAATCATATGAAGCCCTTGGATTAAACTTATTTCAAATAAAAGGGTAAAACCGTCATAGTCTCTTAGGCAATTTCTGGTGTATGAACACCTTTCAAATTATTTTGTTGTGAATATTTACAAAATATTTATGACTCCTTGAATAGGTATTAGATATATTTAAAGCATATGAAGCCCTTGGATCAAACTCAATTTAAATCAAAGGGTAAAACCGTCATAGTCTCTTATGCAATTTGTGTTGTATGAACACCTTTCAAATCATTTTGTTGTGAATAATTTCCAAATATTTTTGAGTCCTTGAATAGGTATTAGATCTATTAAAGCATATGAAGTCCTTCGATCAAACTCAATTCAAATCAAAGGGTAAAACCGTCATAGTCTCTTATGCAATTTGTGGTGTATGAACACCTTTCAAATCATATTGTTGTGAATAATTACCAAATATTTTAGAGTCCTTGAATAGGTATTAAGTCTATTTAAAGCATATGAAGCCCTTAGATCAAACTCAATTCAAATCAAAGGGTAAAACCGTCATAGTCTCTTAGGGGATTTGTGGTGTATGAACACCTTTCAAATCATTTTTTGTGGTTCATTACCAAATACTTTTGACTCCTTGAATAGGTATTAGAAATATTTCAATCATATGAAGTCCTTCGATCAAACTCAATTCAAATCAAAGGGTAAAACCGTCATAGTCTCGTAGGGGATTTGTGGTGTATAAACACCTTTCAAATCATTGTTTGTGCTTAATTACAAAAATATTTTTAACTGCTTGAATGAGTATTAGATATATTTTAATCATATGAAGCATTTGGATCAAACTTATTTCAAAACAAAGGGTAAAACCGTCATAGTCTCTTAGGCGATTTGTGGTGTATGAACACGTTTCAAATTATTTTGGTTGTGAATAATAACCAAATATTTTTTAGTCCTTGAGTAGGTGTTAGATATATTTAAAGCGTATGAAGCCCTTGGATCAAACTCCATTTTAATCAAAGGCTAAAACCGTCATAGTCTCTTAGGCGATTTGTTGTGTATGAACACCTTTCAAATCATTTTGTTGTGAATAATTACCAAATATTTTTGAGTCCTTGAATAGGTACTAGATCTATTTAAAGCATATGAAGCCCTTGGATGATACTCAATTCAAAACAAATGGTAAAACCGTCATGGTCTCTTAGACGATTTGTGGTGCATGAACATCTTTCAAATCATTTTGTTGTGAATAATTACCAAATATTTTTGAGTCCTTGAATAGGTATTAGATCTATTAAAGCATATGAAGTCCTTCGATCAAACTCAATTCAAATCAAAGGGTAAAACCGTCATAGTCTCTTATGCAATTTGTGGTGTATGAACACCTTTCAAATCATTTTGTTGTGAATAATTACCAAATATTTTTGAGTCCTTGAATAGGTATTAAGTCTATTTAAAGCATATGAAGCCCTTAGATCATACTCAATTCTAATCAAAGGGTAAAACCGTAATAGTATCTTTGGGGATTTGTGGTGTATGAACACCTTTCAAATCATCTTTTGTGCTTAATTACCAAATATTTTTGACTCCTTCAATAGGTTTTAGATATATTTCAATCATATGAAACCCTTGGATCAAACTTATTTCATATCAAAGGGTAAAACCGTCATAGTCTCTTAGGCGATTTGTGGTGTATGAAAACCTTTCAAATCATTTTGTATTGAGTAATTACCAAAAAAAATTGAGTCCTTGAATAGATATTAGGTATATTTAAATTATATGAAGCCCTCGGATCTAGCTCAATTCAAATCAAGGGGTAAAACCGTCGTAGTCTCTTAGGCGATTTTTGGTGTATGAACACCTTTCAAATCACTTTTGGTGCTTAATTACCAAATACTTTTCACTCCTTGAATTGGCATTAGGTATATTTCAATCATATGAAGCCCTTGGATTAAACTTATTTCAAATAAAAGGGTAAAACCGTCATAGTCTCTTAGGCAATTTGTGGTGTATGAACACCTTTCAAATTATTTTGTTGCGAATATTTACAAAATATTTATGGCTCCTTGAATAGGTATTAGATATATTTAAAGCATATGAAGCCCTTGGATCAAACTCAATTTAAATCAAAGGGTAAAACCGTCATAGTCTCTTATGAAATTTGTGGTGTATGAACACCTTTCAAATCATTTTGTTGTGAATAATTTCCAAATATTTTGAGTCCTTGAATAGGTATTAGATCTATTAAAGCATATGAAGTCCTTCGATCAAACTCAATTCAAATCAAAGGGTAAAACCGTCATAGTCTCTTATGCAATTTGTGGTGTATGAACACCTTTCAAATCATATTGTTGTGAATAATTACCAAATATTTTAGAGTCCTTAAATAGGTATTAAGTCTATTTAAAGCATATGAAGCCCTTAGATCAAACTCAATTCAAATTAAAGGGTAAAACCGTCATAGTCTCTTAGGGGATTTGTGGTGTATGAACACCTTTCAAATCATTTTTTGTGGTTCATTACCAATTACTTTTGACTCCTTGAATAGGTATTAGAAATATTTCAATCATATGAAGTCCTTCGATCAAACTCAATTCAAATCAAAGGGTAAAACCGCCATAGTCTCGTAGGGGATTTGTGGTGTATAAACACCTTTCAAATCATTGTTTGTGCTTAATTACAAAAATATTTTTAACTGCTTGAATGAGTATTAGATATATTTTAATCATATGAAGCATTTGGATCAAACTTATTTCAAAACAAAGGGTAAAACCGTCATAGTCTCTTAGGCGATTTGTGGTGTATGAACACGTTTCAAATTATTTTGGTGGTGAATAATAACCAAATATTTTTTATTCCTTGAGTAGGTGTTAGATATATTTAAAGCGTATGAAGCCCTTGGATCAAACTCCATTTTAATCAAAGGCTAAAACCGTCATAGTCTCTTAGGCGATTTGTTGTGTATGAACACCTTTCAAATAATTTTGTTGTGAATAATTACCAAATATTTTTGAGTCCTTGAATAGGTACTAGATCTATTTAAAGCATATGAAGCCCTTGGATCAAACTAAATTCAAAAGAAATGGTGAAACCGTCATGGTCTCTTGGATGATTTGTGGTGCATGAATATTTTTCAAAACATTTTGTTGAGAATAATTACCAAATATTTTTGAGTCCTTGAATAGGTATTAGATCTATTAAAGCATATGAAGTCCTTCGATCAAACTCAATTCAAATCAAAGGGTAAAACCGTCATAGTCTCTTATGCAATTTGTGGTGTATGAACACCTTTCAAATAATTTTTTTGTGAATAATTACCAAATATTTTTGAGTCCTTGAATAGGTATTAAGTCTATTTAAAGCAGATGAAGCCCTTAGATCATACTCAATTCTAATCAAAGAGTAAAACCGTAATAGTATCTTTGGGGATTTGTGGTGTATAAACACCTTTCAAATCATCTTTTGTGCTTAATTACAAAATATTTTTGACTCCTTCAATAGGTTTTAGATATATTTCAATCATATGAAACCCTTGGATCAAACTTATTTCATATCAAAGGGTAAAACCGTCATAGTCTCTTTGGCGATTTGTGGTGTATGAAAACCTTTCAAATCATTTTGTATTGAGTAATTACAAAAAAAAATTTGAGTCCTTGAATAGATATTAAGTATATTTAAATTATATGAAGCCCTTTGATCTAGCTCAATTGAAATCAAGGGGTAAAATCGTCATAGTGTCTTAGGCGATTTTTGGTGTATGAACACCTTTCAAATCATTTTTTGTGGTTCATTACCAAATACTTTTGACTCCTTGAATTGGTATTAGAAATATTTCAATCATATGAAGTCCTTCAATCAAACTCAATTCAAATCAAAGGGTAAAACCGTCAAAGTCTCTTTGGCGATTTGTGGTGTATGAAAACCTTTCAAATCATTTTGTATTGAGTAATTACAAAAAAAAATTTGAGTCCTTGAATAGATATTAAGTATATTTAAATTATATGAAGCCCTTTGATCTAGCTCAATTCAAATCAAGGGGTAAAACCGTCATAGTGTCTTAGGCGATTTTTGGTGTATGAACACCTTTCAAATCATTTTTTGTGGTTCATTACCAAATACTTTTGACTCCTTGAATAGGTATTAGAAATATTTCAATCATATGAAGTCCTTCAATCAAACTCAATTCAAATCAAAGGGTAAAACCGTCATAGTCTCGTAGGGGATTTGTGGTGTATAAACACCTTTCAAATTATTGTTTGTGCTTAATTACAAAAATATTTTTAACTGCTTGAATGAGTATTAGATATATTTTAATCATATGAAGCATTTGGATCAAACTTATTTCAAAACAAAAGGTAAAACCGTCATAGTCTCTTAGGCGATTTGTGGTGTATGAACACGTTTCAAATTATTTTGGTTGTGAATAATAACCAAATATTTTTTAGTCCTTGAGTAGGTGTTAGATATATTTAAAGCGTATGAAGCCCTTGGATCAAACTCCATTTTAATCAAAGGCTAAAACCGTCATAGTCTCTTAGGCGATTTGTTGTGTATGAACACCTTTCAAATAATTTTGTTGTGAATAATTACCAAATATTTTAGAGTCCTTGAATAGGTATTAAGTCTATTTAAAGCATATGAAGCCCTTAGATCAAACTCAATTCAAATCAAAGGGTAAAACCGTCATAGTCTCTTAGGGGATTTGTGGTGTATGAACACCTTTCAAATCATTTTTTTTGGTTCATTACCAAATACTTTTGAATCCTTGAATAGGTATTAGAAATATTTCAATCATATTAAGTCCTTCGATCAAACTCAATTCAAATCAAAGGGTAAAACCGTCATAGTCTCGTAGGGGATTTGTGGTGTATAAACACCTTTCAAATCATTGTTTGTGCTTAATTACAAAAATATTTTTAACTGCTTGAATGAGTATTAGATATATTTTAATCATATAAAGCATTTGGATCAAACTTATTTCAAAACAAAAGGTAAAACCGTCATAGTCTCTTAGGCGATTTGTGGTGTATGAACACGTTTCAAATTATTTTGGTTGTGAATAATAACCAAATATTTCTTAGTCCTTGAGTAGGTGTTAGATATATTTAAAGCGTAAGAAGCGCTTGGATCAAACTCCATTTTAATCAAAGGCTAAAACCGTCATAGTCTCTTAGGCGATTTGTTGTGTATGAACACCTTTCAAATCATTTTGTTGTGAATAATTACCAAATATTTTTGAGTCCTTGAATAGGTACTAGATCTATTTAAAGCATATGAAGCCCTTGGATGATACTCAATTCAAAACAAATGGTAAAACCGTCATGGTCTCTTAGACGATTTGTGGTGCATGAACATCTTTCAAATCATTTTGTTGTGAATAATTACCAAATATTTTTGAGTCCTTGAATAGGTATTAGATCTATTAAAGCATATGAAGTCCTTCGATCAAACTCAATTCAAATCAAAGTGTAAAACCGTCATAGTCTCTTATGCAATTTGTGGTGTATGAACACCTTTCAAATCATTTTGTTGTGAATAATTACCAAATATTTTTGAGTCCTTGAATAGGTATTAAGTCTATTTAAAGCATATGAAGCCCTTAGATCATACTCAATTCTAATCAAAGGGTAAAACCGTAATAGTATCTTTGGGGATTTGTGGTGTATGACCACCTTTCAAATCATCTTTTGTGCTTAATTACCAAATATTTTTAACTCCTTCAATAGGTTTTAGATATATTTCAATCATATGAAACCCTTGGATCAAACTTATTTCATATCAAAGGGTAAAACCGTCATAGTCTCTTAGGCGATTTGTGGTGTATGAAAACCTTTCAAATCATTTTTGTATTGAGTAATTACAAAAAAAATTTGAGTCCTTGAATAGATATTAGGTATATTTAAATTATATGAAGCCCTCGGATCTAGCTCAATTCAAATCAAGGGGTAAAATCGTCGTAGTCTCTTAGGCGATTTTTGTTGTATGAACACCTTTCAAATCACTTTTGGTGCTTAATTACCAAATACTTTTCACTCCTTGAATTGGCATTAGGTATATTTCAATCATATGAAGCCCTTGGATTAAACTTATTTCAAATAAAAGGGTAAAACCGTCATAGTCTCTTAGGCAATTTGTGGTGTATGAACACCTTTCAAATTATTTTGTTGCGAATATTTACAAAATATTTATGGCTCCTTGAATAGGTATTAGATATATTTAAAGCATATGAAGCCCTTGGATCAAACTCAATTTAAATCAAAGGGTAAAACCGTCAT
Organism: Patellifolia procumbens; assembly: GCA_947645195.1. Classification (NCBI taxonomy): domain Eukaryota; kingdom Viridiplantae; phylum Streptophyta; class Magnoliopsida; order Caryophyllales; family Amaranthaceae; genus Patellifolia; species Patellifolia procumbens. The sequence continues at coordinate 15,626 of CANSGD010001109.1, forward strand.
AGTCTCTTATGCAATTTGTGGTGTATGAACACCTTTCAAATCATTTTGTTGTGAATAATTTCCAAATATTTTGAGTCCTTGAATAGGTATTAGATCTATTAAAGCATATGAAGTCCTTCGATCAAACTCAATTCAAATCAAAGGGTAAAACCGTCATAGTCTCTTATGCAATTTGTGGTGTATGAACACCTTTCAAATCATATTGTTGTGAATAATTACAAAATATTTTAGAGTCCTTAAATAGGTATTAAGTCTATTTAAAGCATATGAAGCCCTTAGATCAAACTCAATTCAAATCAAAGGGTAAAACCGTCATAGTCTCTTAGGGGATTTGTGGTGTATGAACACCTTTCAAATCATTTTTTGTGGTTCATTACTAAATACTTTTGACTCCTTGAATAGGTATTAGAAATATTTCAATCATATGAAGTCCTTCGATCAAACTCAATTCAAATCAAAGGGTAAAACCGTCATAGTCTCGTAGGGGATTTGTGGTGTATAAACACCTTTCAAATCATTGTTTGTGCTTAATTACAAAAATATTTTTAACTGCTTGAATGAGTATTAGATATATTTTAATCATATGAAGCATTTGGATCAAACTTATTTCAAAACAAAGGGTAAAACCGTCATAGTCTCTTAGGCGATTTGTGGTGTATGAACACGTTTCAAATTATTTTGGTTGTGAATAATAACCAAATATTTTTTAGTCCTTGAGTAGGTGTTAGATATATTTAAAGCGTATGAAGCCCTTGGATCAAACTCCATTTTAATCAAAGGCTAAAACCGTCATAGTCTCTTAGGCGATTTGTTGTGTATGAACACCTTTCAAATCATTTTGTTGTGAATAATTACCAAATATTTTTGAGTCCTTGAATAGGTACTAGATCTATTTAAAGCATATGAAGCCCTTGAATGATACTCAATTCAAAACAAATGGTAAAACCGTCATGGTCTCTTAGACGATTTGTGGTGCATGAACATCTTTCAAATCATTTTGTTGTGAATAATTACCAAATATTTTTGAGTCCTTGAATAGGTATTAGATCTATTAAAGCATATGAAGTCCTTCGATCAAACTCAATTCAAATCAAAGGGTAAAACCGTCATAGTCTCTTATGCAATTTGTGGTGTATGAACACCTTTTAAATCATTTTTTTGTGAATAATTACCAAATATTTTTGAGTCCTTGAATAGGTATTAAGTCTATTTAAAGCAGATGAAGCCCTTAGATCATACTCAATTCTAATCAAAGGGTAAAACCGTAATAGTATCTTTGGGGATTTGTGGTGTATGAACACCTTTCAAATCATCTTTTGTGCTTAATTACCAAATATTTTTGACTCCTTCAATAGGTTTTAGATATATTTCAATCATATGAAACCCTTGGATCAAACTTATTTCATATCAAAGGGTAAAACCGTCATAGTCTCTTAGGCGATTTGTGGTGTATGAAAACCTTTCAAATCATTTTGTATTGAGTAATTACAAAAAAAATTTGAGTCCTTGAATAGATATTAGGTATATTTAAATTATATGAAGCCCTTGGATCTAGCTCAATTCAAATCAAGGGGTAAAACCGTCATAGTCTCTTAGGCGATTTTTGGTGTATGAACACCTTTCAAATCACTTTTGGTGCTTAATTACCAAATACTTTTCACTCCTTGAATTGGCATTAGGTATATTTCAATCATATGAAGCCCTTAGATTAAACTTATTTCAAATAAAAGGGTAAAACCGTCATAGTCTCTTAGGCAATTTGTGGTGTATGAACACCTTTCAAATTATTTTGTTGTGAATATTTACAAAATATTTATGACTCCTTGAATAGGTATTAGATATATTTAAAGCATATGAAGCCCTTGGATCAAACTCAATTTAAATCAAAGGGTAAAACCGTCATAGTCTCTTATGCAATTTGTGTTGTATGAACACCTTTCAAATCATTTTTTTGTGAATAATTTCCAAATATTTTGAGTCCTTGAATAGGTATTAGATCTATTAAAGCATATGAAGTCCTTCGATCAAACTCAATTCAAATCAAAGGGTAAAACTGTCATAGTCTCTTATGCAATTTGTGGTGTATGAACACCTTTCAAATAATATTGTTATGAATAATTACCAAATATTTTAGAGTCCTTGAATAGGTATTAAGTCTATTTAAAGCATATGAAGCCCTTAGATCAAACTCAATTAAAATCAAAGGGTAAAACCGTCATAGTCTCTTAGGGGATTTGTGGTGTATGAACACCTTTCAAATCATTTTTTGTGGTTCATTACCAAATACTTTTGACTCCTTGAATAGGTATTATAAATATTTCAATCATATGAAGTCCTTCGATCAAACTCAATTCAAATCAAAGGGTAAAACCGTCATAGTCTCGTAGGGGATTTGTGGTGTATAAACACCTTTCAAATCATTGTTTGTGCTTAATTACAAAAATATTTTTAACTGCTTGAATGAGTATTAGATATATTTTAATCATATGAAGCATTTGGATCAAACTTATTTCAAAACAAAGGGTAAAACCGTCATAGTCTCTTAGGCGATTTATGGTGTATGAACACGTTTCAAATTATTTTGGTTGTGAATAATTACCAAATATTTTTGAGTCCATGAATAGGTACTAGATCTATTTAAAGCATATGAAGCCCTTGGATGATACTCAATTCAAAACAAATGGTAAAACCGTCATGGTCTCTTAGACGATTTTTGGTGCATGAACATCTTTCAAATCATTTTGTTGTGAATAATTACCAAATATTTTTGAGTCCTTGAATAGGTATTAGATCTATTAAAGCATATGAAGTCCTTCGATCAAACTCAATTCAAATCAACGCGTAAAACCGTCATAGTCTCTTATGCAATTTGTGGTGTATGAACACCTTTCAAATCATTTTGTTGTGAATAATTACCAAATATTTTTGAGTCCTTGAATAGGTATTAAGTATATTTAAAGCATATGAAGCCCTTAGATCATACTCAATTCTAATCAAAGGGTAAAACCGTAATAGTATCTTTTGGGATTTGTGGCGTATGAACACCTTTCAAATCATCTTTTGTGCTTAATTACCAAATATGTTTGATTCCTTCAATAGGTTTTTGATATATTTCAATCATATGAAACCCTTGGATCAAACTTATTTCATATCAAAGGGTAAAACCGTCATAGTCTCTTAGGGGATTTGTGGTGTATGAACACCTTTCAAATCATTTTTTGTGGTTCATTACCAAATACTTTTGACTCCTTGAATAGGTATTAGAAATATTTCAATCATATGAAGTCCTTCGATCAAACTCAATTCAAATCAAAGGGTAAAACCGTCATAGTCTCGTAGGGGATTTGTGGTGTATGAACACCTTTCAAATCATTGTTTGTGCTTTATTACAAAAATATTTTTAACTTCTTGAATGAGTGTTAGATATATTTTCATCATATGAAGCATTTGGATCAAACTTATTTCAAAACAAAGGGTAAAACCGTCATAGTCTCTAAGGCGATTTGTGGTGTATGAACACGTTTCAAATTATTTTGGTTGTGAATAATAACCAAATATTTTTTAGTCCTTGAGTAGGTGTTAGATATATTTAAAGCGTATGAAGCCCTTGGATCAAACTCCATTTTAATCAAAGGCTAAAACCGTCATAGTCTCTTAGGCGATTTGTTGTGTATGAACACCTTTCAAATAATTTTGTTGTGAATAATTACCAAATATTTTTGAGTCCTTGAATAGGTACTAGATCTATTTAAAGCATATGAAGCCCTTGAATGATACTCAATTCAAAACAAATGGTAAAACCATCATGGTCTCTTAGACGATTTGTGGTGCATGAACATCTTTCAAATCATTTTGTTGTGAATAATTACCAAATATTTTTGAGTCCTTGAATAGTTATTAGATATATTAAAGCATATGAAGTCCTTCGATCAAACTCAATTCAAATCAAAGGGTAAAACCGTCATAGTCTCTTATGCAATTTGTGGTGTATGAACACCTTTCAAATCATATTGTTGTGAATAATTACCAAATATTTTAGAGTCCTTGAATAGGTATTAAGTCTATTTAAAGCATATGAAGCCCTTAGATCAAACTCAATTCAAATCATAGGGTAAAACCGTCATAGTCTCTTAGGGGATTTGTGGTGTATGAACACCTTTCAAATCATTCTGTTGTGAATAATTACCAAATATTTTTTAGTCCTTGAATAGGTACTAGATCTATTTAAAGCATATGAAGCCCTTGGATCAAACTCAATTCAAAAGAAATGGTGAAACCGTCATGGTCTCTTGGATGATTTGTGGTGCATGAATATTTTTCAAAACATTTTGTTGAGAATAATTATAAAATATTTTTGAGTCCTTGAATAGGTATTAGATCTATTAAAGCATATGAAGTCCTTCGATCAAACTCAATTCAAATCAAAGCGTAAAACCGTCATAGTCTCTTATGCAATTTGTGGTGTATGAACACCTTTCAAATCATTTTGTTGTGAATAATTACCAAATATTTTTGAGTCCTTGAATAGGTATTAAGTCTATTTAAAACATATGAAGCCCTTAGATCATACTCAATTCTAATCAAAGGGTAAAACCGTAATAGTATCTTTGGGGATTTGTGGTGTATGAACACCTTTCAAATCATCTTTTGTGCTTAATTACCAAATATTTTTGACTCCTTCAATAGGTTTTAGATATATTTCAATCATATGAAACCCTTGGATCAAACTTATTTCATATCAAAGGGTAAAACCGTCATAGTCTCTTAGGCGATTTGTGGTGTATGAAAACCTTTCAAATCATTTTGTTGTGAATAATTACCAAATATTTTTAAGTCCTTGAATAGGTATGAGATCTATTAAAGCATATGAAGTCCTTCGATCAAACTCAATTCAAATCAAAGGGTAAAAACGTCATAGTCTCGTAGGGGATTTGTGGTGTATAAACACCTTTCAAATCATTGTTTGTGCTTAATTACAAAAATATTTTTAACTCCTTGAATGGGTATTAGATATATTTTAATCATATGAAGCATTTGGATCTAACTTGTTTCAAATCAAAGGGTAAAACCGCCATAGTGTCTTAGGTGATTTGTGGTGTATGAACACCTTTCAAATTATTTAGGTTGTGAATATTAACCAAATATTTTTGAGTCCTTGAATAGGTGTTAGATATATTTAAAGCATATGAATCCCTAGGATCAAACTCAATTCAAATCAAAGGGCAAAACTGTCATAGTCTCTTAGGCGTTTTGTGGTGAATGAACACCTTTCAAATCATTTTGTTGGGAACAATTATCAAATATTTTTTGAGTCGTTGAATAGGTATTAGATCTATTTAAAGCGTATGAAGTCCTTTGATCAACCTCAATTCAAATCAAAAGGTAAAACCGTCATAGTCTCTTAGGGGATTTGTGGTGTATGAACACCTTTCAAATCAACTTTTGTGCTTAATTACCAAATATTTTTGACTCCTTCAATAGGTATTAGATATATTTCAATCATATGAAACCCTTGGATCAAACTTATTTCATATAAAAGGGTAAAACCGTCATAGTCTTTTAGGCGATTTATGGTGTATGAAAACCTTTCAAATCATTTTGTATTGAGTAATAACCAATAAAAATTGAGTCCTTGAATATATATTAGGTATATTTAAATTATATGAAGCCCTTGGATGTAGCTCAATTCAAATCAAAGGGTAAAACCGTCATAGTCTCTTGGGCGATTTTTGGTGTATGAACACCTTTCAAATCAATATTGGTGCTTAATTACCAAATACTTTTCACTCCTTGAATTGGTCTTAGGTATCATATGAAGCCCTTGGATTAAAATTATTTCAAATAAAAGGGTAAAACCGTCATAGTCTCTTAGGCAATTTGTGGTGTATGAACACCTTTCAAATTAATTTTTTGTGAATATTTACAAAATATTTATGACTCCTTGAATAGGTATTAGATATATTTAAAGCATATGAAGCCCTTTGATCAAACTCAATTTAAATCAAAGGGTAAAACCGTCATAGTCTCTTATGCAATTTGTGGTGTATGAACACCTTTCACATCATATTGTTGTGAATAATTACCAAATATTTTAGAGCCCTTGAATACTTATTAAGTCTATTTAAAGAATATGAAGCCCTTAGATCAAACTCAATTCAAATCAAAGGGTAAAATCGTTATAGTCTCTTAGGGGATTTGTGGTGTTTGAACACCTTTGAAATCATTTTTTGTGGTTCATTACCAAATACTTTTGGGTCCTTGAATAGGTATTAGATATATTTCAATCATATGAAGTCCTTCGATCAAACTCAATTCAAATCAAAGGGTAAAACCGTCATAGTCTCGTAGGGGATTTGTGGTGTATAAACACCTTTCAAATCATTGTTTGTGCTTAATTACAAAAATATTTTAAACTGCTTGAATGGGTATTAGTTATATTTTAATCATATGAAGCATTTGGATCAAACTTATTTCAAATCAAAGGGTAAAACCGTCATAGTCTCTTAGGCGATTTGTGGTGTATGAACACCTTTCAAATAATTTTGGTTGTGAATAATAACCAAATATTTTTGAGTCCTTGAATAGGTGTTAGATATATTTAAAGCGTATGAAGCCCTTGGATCAAACACCATTTAAATCAAATGCTAAAACCGTCATAGTCTCTTAGGCAATTTGTTGTGTATGAACACCTTTCAAATCATTTTGTTGTGAATAATTACCAAATATTTTTGATTCCTTGAATAGGTACTAGATCTATTTAAAGCATATGAAGCCCTTGGATGATACTCAATTCAAAACAAATGGTAAAACCGTCATGATCTCTTAGACGATTTGTGGTGCATAAACTTCTTTCAAATCATTTTGTTGTGAATAATTACCAAATATTTTTGAGTCCTTGAATAGGTATTAGATCTATTAAAGCATATGAAGTCCTTCGATCAAACTCAATTCAAATCAAAGGGTATAACCGTCATAGTCTCTTATGCAATTTATGGTGTATGAACACCTTTCAAATCATTTTGTTGTGAATAATTACCAAATATTTTTGAGTCCTTAAATAGGTATTAAGTCTATTTAAAGCATATGAAGCCCTTAGATCAAACTTAATTCTAATCAAAGGGTAAAACCGTCATAGTCTCTTTGGGGATTTTTGGTGTATGAACACCTTTCAAATCATCTTTTATGCTTAATTACCAAATATTTTTGACTCCTTCAATAGGTATTAGATATATTTCAATCATATGAAACCCTTAGATCAAACTTGTTTCACATCAAAGGGTAAAACTGTCATAGTCTCTGAGGCGATTTGTGGTGTATGAAAACCTTTCAAATCATTTTGCATTGAGTAATTACCAAAAAAAATTGAGTCCTTGAGTAGATATTAGGTATATTTAAATTATATGAAGCCCTTGGATCTAGCTCAATTCAAATCAAAGGGTAAAACTGTCATAGTCTCTTAGGCGATTTATGGTGTATGAAAACCTTTCAAATCATTTTGTATTGAGTAATAACCAATAAAAATTGAGTCCTTGAATAGATATTAGGTATATTTAAATTATATGAAGCCCTTGGATGTAGCTCAATTCAAATCAAAGGGTAAAACCGTCATAGTCTCTTGGGCGATTTTTGGTGTATGAACACCTTTCAAATCAATATTGGTGCTTAATTACCAAATACTTTTCACTCCTTGAATTGGTCTTAGGTATCATATGAAGCCCTTGGATTAAAATTATTTCAAATAAAAGGGTAAAATCGTCATAGTCTCTTAGGCAATTTGTGGTGTATGAACACCTTTCAAATTAATTTTTTGTGAATATTTACAAAATATTTATGACTCCTTGAATAGGTATTAGATATATTTAAAGCATATGAAGCCCTTGGATAAAACTCAATTTAAATCAAAGGGTAAAACCGTCATAGTCTCTTATGCAATTTGTGGTGTATGAACACCTTTCAAATCATTTTGTTGTGAATAATTACAAAATATTTTTGAGTCCTTGAATAGGTATTAAGTATATTTAAAGCATATGAAGCACTTAGATCAAACTCAATTCAAATCAAAGGGTAAAACCTTCATAGTCTCTTAGGGGATTTGTGGTGTATGAACACCTTTCAAATCATTTTTTGTGGTTAATTACCAAATACTTTTGACTCCTTGAATAGGTATTAGATATATTTCAATCATATGAAACCCTTGGATCAAACTTATTTCATATGAAAGGGTAAAACCTTTCTAGTCTCTTAGGCGATTTATGGTGTATGAAAACCTTTCAAATCATTTTGTAGTGAATAATTACCAAATATTTTTGAGACCTTGAATAGGTATTAGATATGTTTGAAGCATATGAAGCCCTTGGCTAAAACTCAATTCAAGTTAAAGGGTAAAACCGTCATAGTATCTTAGGCGATTTGTGGTGTATGAACACCTTTCAAATTATTTTTTTGTGAATATTTACAAAATATTTTTGACTCCTTAAATAGGTATTATATATATTTAAAGCATATGAAGACCTTGGATCAAACTCAATTTAAATAAAAGGGTAAAACCGTCATAGTCTCTAAGGCGATTTGTGGTGTTTGAACACCTTTCAAATCATTTTGTTGTGAATAATAACCAAAATATTTTTAACTCATTGAATGGGTATTAGATATATTTTAATCATATGAAGCATTTGGATCATACTTATTTCAAGTCAAAGGGTGAAACAGTCATAGTCTCTTAGGCGATTTGTAGTGTATGAACACCTTTCAAATTCTTTTGGTTGTGAATAAAAACCAAATATTTTTGAGTCCTTGAATAGGTGCTAGATATATTTAAAGCGTATGAAACCCTTGGATCAAACTCCATTTAAATCAAAGGGTAAAACCGTCATAGTCTCTTAGGCGATTTGTTCTGTATGAACACCTTTCAAATTATTTTGTTGTGAATAATTACCAAATATTTTTCAATCCTTGAATAGGTACTATATCTATTTAAAGCATATGAAGCCCTTGGATCAAACTAAATTCAAAACAAATGGTAAAACCGTCATAGTCTCTTAGACGATTTGTGGTGCATAAACATCTTTCAAATCATTTTGTTGTGGATAATTACCAAATATTTTTGAGTCCTTGAATAGGTATTAGATCTATTAAAGCATATGAAGTCCTTCAATCAAACTTAATTCAAATCAAAGGGTACAACCGTCATAGACTCGTAGGGGATTTGTGGTGTATAAACACCATTCAAATCATTGTTTGTGCTTAATTACAAAAATATTTTTAACTCCTTGAATGGGTATTAGATATATTTTAATCATATGAAGCATTTGGATCAAACTTATTTCAAATCAAAGGGTAAAACCGTCCGAGTCTCTTAGGCGATTTGTGGTGTATGAACACCTTTCCAATTATTTTGGTTGTGAATAATAACCAAATATTTTTGATTCCTTGAATAGGTGTAAGATATATTTAAAGCGTATGAAGCCCATGGATCAAACTTCATTTAAATCAAAGGGTAAAACCGTCATAGTCTCTTAGGCGATTTGTTGTGTATGAACACCTTTCAAATCATTTTGTTGTGAATAATTACAAAATATTTTTTTAGTCCTTGAATAGGTACTAGATCTATTTAAAGAATATGAACCCCTTGGATGATACTCAATTCAAAACAAATGGTAAATCCGTCATGGTCTCTTAGACGATTTGTGGTGAATGAACATCTTTCAAATCATTGTTTGTGCTTAATTACAAAAATATTTTTAACTCCTTGAATGGGTATTAGATATATTTTAATCATATGAAGCATTTGGATCAAACTTATTTAAAATCAAAGGGTAAAACCGTCATAGTCTCTTGGGCGATTTGTGGTGTATGAACACCTTTCAAATTATTTTGGTTGTGAATAATAACCAAATATTTTTGAGTCCTTGAATAGGTGTTAGATATCTTTAAAGCATATGAATCCCTAGGATCAAACCCAATTCAAATCAAAGGGCAAAATAGTCATAGTCTCTTAGGCGTATTGTAGTTAATGAACACTTTTCAAATCATTTTGTTGGAAATAATTACCAAATATTTTTTGAGTCCTTAAATAGGTATTAGATCTTTTTAAAGCATATGAAGTCCTTGGATCAACCTCAATTCAAATCAAAAGGTAAAACCGTCATAGTCTCTTAGGGGATTTGTGGTGTATGAACACCTTTCAAATCATCTTTTGTGCTTAATTACCAAATATTTTTGACTCCTTCAATAGGTATTAAATATATTTCAATCATATGAAACCCTTGGATCAAAGTTATTTCATATCAAAGGGTAAAACCGTCATAGTCTCTTATGCGATTTTTGGTGTATGAAAACCTTTCAAATCATTTTGTATTGAGTAATTACCAAAAAAAATTGAGTCCTTGAATAGATATTAGTGATATTTAAATTATATGAAGCCCTTCGATCTAGCTCAATTCAAATCAAAGGGTAAAACCGTCATAGTCTCTTAGGCGATTTTTGGTTATGAACACCATCAAATCATTTTTCGTGCTTAATTGCCACCTACTTTTCATTCCTTAAATTGGTATTATGTATATTTCAATCATATGAAGCCCTTGGATTAAACTTATTTTAAATAAAAGGGAAAACCGTCATAGTCTCTTAGGCGATTTGTGGTGTATGAACACCTTTCAAATTATTTTGTTGTGAATATTTACAAAATATTTATGGCTCCTTCAATAGGTATTAGATATATTTAAAGCATATGAAGCCCTTGCATCAAACTCAATTTAAATCAAAGGGTAAAACCGTCATAGTCTCTTATGCAATTTGTGGTGTATGAACACCTTTGAAATCATTTTGTTGTGAATAATTACCAAATATTTTCGAGTCCTTGAATAGGTATTTAGTCTATTTAAAGAATATGAAGCCCTTAGATCAAACTCAATTCAAATCAAAGGGTAAAACCGTCATAGTCTCTTAGGGGATTTGTGGTGTATGAACACCTTTCAAATCATTTTTTGTGGTTAATTACCAAATACTTTTTACTCCTTGAATAGGTATTAGATATATTTCAATCATATAAAGTCCTTCGATCAAACTCAATTCAAATCAAAGGGTAAAACCGTCATAGTCTCGTAGGGGATTTGTGGTGTATAAACACCTTTCAAATCATTCTTTGTGCTTAATTACAAAAATATTTTTTACTGCTTGAATGGGTATTAGACATATTTTAATCATATGAAGCATTTGGATCAAACTTATTCCAAATGAAAGGGTAAAACCGTCATAGTCTCTTAGGGGATTTGTGGTGTATAAACACCTTTAAATCATCTTTTGTGCTTAATTACCAAATATTTTTGACTCCTTAAATAGGTATTAGATATATTTCAATCATATGAAACCCTTGGATCAAATTTATTTCATATCAAAGGGTAAAACCGTAATAGTCTCTTAGGCGATTTATGGTGTATGAACACCTTTCAAATTACTTTGTATTGAGTAATTACCAAAAAAAATTGAGTCCTTGAATAGATATTAGGTATATTTAAATTATATGAAGCCCTTGGATCTAGCTCAATTCAAATCCAAGGGTAAAACCGTCATAGTCCCTTAGGCAATTTTTGGTGTATGAACACCTTTCAAATCATTTTTGGTGCTTAATTACCAAATAATTTTCACTCCTTGAATTGGTATTAGGTATATTTCAATCATATGAAGCCCTTGGATCAAACTTATTTCAAATAAAAGGGTAAAACTGTCGTAGTCTCTTAGGCGATTTGTAGTGTATAAACACCTTTCAAATTATTTTGTTGGGAATATTTACAAAATATTTATGACTCCTTGAATAGGTATTAGATATATTTAAAGCATATGAAGCCCTTGGATAAAACTCAATTTAAATCAAAGGGTAAAACCGTCATAGTCTCTTATGCAATTTGTGGTGTATGAACACCTTCCAAATCATTTTGTTGTGAATAATTACAAAATATTTTTGAGTCCTTGAATAGATATTAAGTCTATTTAAAGCATATGAAGCACTTAGATCAAACTCAATTCAAATCAAAGGGTAAAACCTTCATAGTCTCTTAGGGGATTTGTGGTGTATGAACACCTTTCAAATCATTTTTTGTGGTTAATTACCAAATACTTTTGACTCCTTGAATAGGTATTAGATATATTTCAATCATATGAAACCCTTGGATCAAACTTATTTCATATGAAAGGGTAAAACCTTTCTAGTCTCTTAGGCGATTTATGGTGTATGAAAACCTTTCAAATCATTTTATAGTGAATAATTACCAAATATTTTTGAGACCTTGAATAGGTATTAGATATGTTTGAAGCATATGAAGCCCTTGGCTAAAACTCAATTCAAGTTAAAGGGTAAAACCGTCATAGTATCTTAGGCGATTTGTGGTGTATGAACACCTTTCAAATTATTTTTTTGTGAATATTTACAAAATATTTTTGACTCCTTAAATAGGTATTATATATATTTAAAGCATATGAAGACCTTGGATCAAATTCAATTTAAATCAAAGGGTAAAACCGTCATAGTCTCTAAGGCGATTTGTGGTGTTTGAACACCTTTCAAATCATTTTGTTGTGAATAATAACCAAAATATTTTTAACTCATTGAATGGGTATTAGATATATTTTAATCATATGAAGCATTTGGATCATACTTATTTCAAGTCAAAGGGTGAAACAGTCATAGTCTCTTAGGCGATTTGTAGTGTATGAACACCTTTCAAATTATTTTGGTTGTGAATAAAAACCAAATATTTTTGAGTCCTTGAATAGGTGTTAGATATATTTAAAGCGTATGAAACCCTTGGATCAAACTCCATTTAAATCAAAGGGTAAAACCGTCATAGTCTCTTAGGCGATTTGTTCTGTATGAACACCTTTCAAATTATTTTGTTGTGAATAATTACCAAATATTTTTCAATCCTTGAATAGGTACTATATCTATTTAAAGCATATGAAGCCCTTGGATCAAACTAAATTCAAAACAAATGGTAAAACCGTCATAGTCTCTTAGACGATTTGTGGTGCATAAACATCTTTCAAATCATTTTGTTGTGGATAATTACCAAATATTTTTGAGTCCTTGAATAGGTATTAGATCTATTAAAGCATATGAAGTCCTTCAATCAAACTTAATTCAAATCAAAGGGTACAACCGTCATAGACTCGTAGGGGATTTGTGGTGTATAAACACCATTCAAATCATTGTTTGTGCTTAATTACAAAAATATTTTTAACTCCTTGAATGGGTATTAGATATATTTTAATCATATGAAGCATTTGGATCAAACTTATTTCAAATCAAAGGGTAAAACCGTCCGAGTCTCTTAGGCGATTTGTGGTGTATGAACACCTTTCCAATTATTTTGGTTGTGAATAATAACCAAATAATTTTGATTCCTTGAATAGGTGTTAGATATATTTAAAGCGTATGAAGCCCATGGATCAAACTTCATTTAAATCAAAGGGTAAAACCGTCATAGTCTCTTAGGCGATTTGTTGTGTATGAACACCTTTCAAATCATTTTGTTGTGAATAATTACAAAATATTTTTTTAGTCCTTGAATAGGTACTAGATCTATTTAAAGAATATGAACCCCTTGGATGATACTCAATTCAAAACAAATGGTAAATCCGTCATGGTGTCTTAGACGATTTGTGGTGAATGAACATCTTTCAAATCATTGTTTGTGCTTAATTACAAAAATATTTTTAACACCTTGAATGGGTATTAGATATATTTTAATCATATGAAGCATTTGGATCAAACTTATTTAAAATCAAAGGGTAAAACCGTCATAGTCTCTTGGGCGATTTGTGGTGTATGAACACCTTTCAAATTATTTTGCTTGTGAATAATAACCAAATATTTTTGTGTCCTTGAATAGGTGTTAGATATCTTTAAAGCATATGAATCCCTAGGATCAAACCCAATTCAAATCAAAGGGCAAAATCGTCATAGTCTCTTAGGCGTATTGTGGTTAATGAACACTTTTCAAATCATTTTGTTGGAAATAATTACCAAATATTTTTTGAGTCCTTAAATAGGTATTAGATATTTTTAAAGCATATGAAGTCCTTGGATCAACCTCAATTCAAATCAAAAGGTAAAACCGTCATAGTCTCTTAGGGAATTTGTGGTGTATGAACACCTTTCAAATCATCTTTTGTGCTTAATTACCAAATATTTTTGACTCCTTCAATAGGTATTAGATATATTTCAATCATATGAAACCCTTGGATCAAAGTTATTTCATATCAAAGGGTAAAACCGTCATAGTCTCTTATGCGATTTTTGGTGTATGAAAACCTTTCAAATCATTTTGTATTGAGTAATTACCAAAAAAAAATTGAGTCCTTGAATAGATATTAGTTATATTTAAATTATATGAAGCCCTTCGATCTAGCTCAATTCAAATCAAAGGGTAAAACCGTCATAGTCTCTTAGGCGATTTTTGGTTATGAACACCATCAAATCATTTTTCGTGCTTAATTACCACCTACTTTTCATTCCTTAAATTGGTATTATGTATATTTCAATCATATGAAGCCCTTGGATTAAACTTATTTTAAATAAAAGGGAAAACCGTCATAGTCTCTTAGGCGATTTGTGGTGTATGAACACCTTTCAAATTATTTTGTTGTGAATATTTACAAAATATTTATGGCTCCTTGAATAGGTATTAGATATATTTAAAGCATATGAAGCCCTTGCATCAAACTCAATTTAAATCAAAGGGTAAAACCGTCATAGTCTCTTATGCAATTTGTGGTGTATGAACACCTTTGAAATCATTTTGTTGTGAATAATTACCAAATATTTTTGAGTCCTTGAATAGGTATTTAGTCTATTTAAAGCATATGAAGCCCTTAGATCAAACTCAATTCAAATCAAAGGGTAAAACCGTCATAGTCTCTTAGGGGATTTGTGGTTTATGAACACCTTTCAAATCATTTTTTGATGTTAATTACCAAATACTTTTGACTCCTTGAATAGGTATTAGATATATTTCAATCATATAAAGTCCTTCGATCAAACTCAATTCAAATCAAAGGGTAAAACCGTCATAGTCTCGTAGGGGATTTGTGGTGTATAAACACCTTTCAAATCATTGTTTGTGCTTAATTACAAAAATATTTTTAACTGCTTGAATGGGTATTAGACATATTTTAATCATATGAAGCATTTGGATCAAACTTATTCCAAATGAAAGGGTAAAACCGTCAAAGTCTCTTAGGCGATTTGTGGTGTATGAACACCTTTCAAATTATTTTGATTGTGAATAATAACAAAATATTTTTGAGTCCTTGAATAGGTGTTAGATATATTTAAAGCGTATGAACCCCTTGGATCAAACTCCGTTTAAATCAAAGGGTAAATCCATCATAGTCTATTAGGCGATTTGCTGTGTATGAACACCTTTCAATTCATTTTGTTGTGAATAATTACCAAGTATTTTTCAGTCCTTGAATAGGTACTAGATCTATTTAAAGAATATGAAGCCCTTGGATCTAACCCAATTCAAAACAAATGGTAAAACCGTCATGGTCTCTTAGACGATTTGTGGTGCATGAACATCTTTCAAATCATTTTGTTGTGAATAATTACCAAATATTTTTGAGTCCTTGAATAGGTATTAGATCTATTAAAGCATATGAAATCCTTCGATCAAACTCAATTCAAATCAAAGGGTAAAACCGTCATAGTCTCGTAGGGGATTTGTGGTGTAAAAACACCTTTCAAATCATTGTTTGTGCTTAATTACAAAAATATTTTTAAGTCCTTGAATGGGTATTAGATATATTTTAATCATATGAAGCATTTGGATCAAACTTATTTCAAATCAAAGGGTAAAACCCTCATAGTCTCTTAGGCGATTTCTAGTGTATGAACACCGTTCTAATTATTTTGGTTCTGAATAATAACCAAATATTTTTGAGTCCTTGAATAGGTGTTATATATATTTAAAGCGTATGAATCCCTTGGATCAAACTCCATTTAAATCAAAAGGTAAAACCGTCATAGTCTCTTAGGCGATTTGTTGTGTATGAACACCTTTCAAATCATTTTGTTGTGAATAATTACCAAATATTTTTGAGTCCTTGAATAGGTACTAGATCTATTGAAAGCATGTGATGCACTTGGATGATACTCAATTCAAAACAAATGGTGAAACCGTCATGGTCTCTTAGACGATTTGTGGTGAATGAACATCTTTCAAATCATTTTGTTGTGAATAATAACCAAAATATTTTTTACTCCTTGAATGGGTATTAGATATATTTTTATCATATGAAGCATTTGGATCAAACTTATTTCAATGCAAAGGGTAAATCATCATAGTCTCTTAGGCGATTTGTGGTGTATGAACACCTTTCAAATTATTTTGGTTGTGAATAATAACCAAATATTTTTGAGTCCTTGAATAGGTGTTAGATATATTTAAAGCGTATGAAGCCCTTGTATCAAACTCCATTTAAATCAAAGGGTAAAACCGTCATAGTCTCTTAGGCGATTTGTTGTGTATGAACACCTTTCAAATCATCGTTTGTGCTTAATTACCAAATATTTTTGACTCCTTCAATAGGTATTAGATATATTTCAATCATATGAAACCCTTGGATCAAACTTATTTCATATCAAAGGGTAAAACCGTCCTAGTCTCTTAGGCGATTTCTGGTGTATGAAAACCTTTCAAATCATTTTGTATTGAGTAATTACCAAAAAAAAAAATTGAGTCCTTGAATAGATATTTCGTATATTTATATTATATGAAGCACTTGGATCTAGCTCAATTCAAATCAAAGGGTAAAACCGTCATAGTCTCTTAGTTGATTTTTGGTGTATGAACACCTTTCAAATCATTTTTGGTGCTTAATAACCAAATACTTTTAACTCCTTGAATTGGTATTAGGTATATTTTAATCATATGAAGCCCTTGGATTAAATTTATTTCAAATAAAAGGGTAAAACCGTCATAGTCTCTTAGGTGATTTGTGGTGTATGAACTATTTATGAAGCCCTTGGATCAAACTCAATTTAAATCAAAGGGTAAAACCGTCATAGTCTCTTATGCAATTTGTGGTGTATGAACACCTTTCAAATCATTTTGGTGTGAATAATTACCAAATATTTTTGAGTCCTTGAATAGGTATTAAGTCTATTAAAAGCATATGAAGCCGTTAGATCAAACTCAATTCAAATCAAAGGGTAAAACCATCATAGTCACTTAGGGGATTTGTGGTGTCTGAACACCTTTTAAATCATTTTTTGTGGTTAATTACCAAATAATTTTGACTCCTTGAATAGGTATTAGATATATTTCAATCATATGAAACCCTTGGATCAAACTTATTTCATATCAAAGGGTAAAACCGTCATAGTCTCTTATGCGATTTATGGTGTATGAAAACCTTTCAAATCATTTTGTAGTGAATAATTACCAGATATTTTGGAGTCCTTGAATAGGTATTAGATATGTTTGAAGCATATGAAGCCCTTGGATCAAACTCAATTCAAGTTAAAGGGTAAAACCGTCATAGTCTCTTAGGCGATTTGTGGTGTATGAACACCTTTCAAATTATTTTGTTGTGAATAATTACAAAATATTTATGACTCCTTAAATAGGTATTATATATATTTAAAGCATATGAAGACCTTGGATCAAACTCAATTTAAAAGAAAGGGTAAAACATATGAAGACCTTGTAATAGCCTGAATTTAAGCAGGTTGAGTTTAAAGCTAATTATATTAAGTTATTTAAATAGGATTCTAAAGTATTTCAGGTGAAGAGAGTTGCTTGGATTGTTAGATGTGTTAAGGTTTCAATTGGTTTTAGCCCTTTAAGTAGATTCGAATACTCTCCAACACCATATGAGGACAAAAGTGGGTAAGATCTACCATTCTTATAGGTTCATATGGTTTTGGAATCCAATAAATAATTTAGAAGGTCCTTAAGAGCTTTATTCATTAAGATTGTGAAAATCTTATGGAGATCGTTTCATCGGATAGCTATGAACTTCCAGTTAAAGAGCCTTTCGGGGTTGAATCCGAGCTTAGAAACTAACCAAACTTGATGTACACCATGCTTGGGATGTCTTAAGGTTAGAATGATCATTTATTCCCAAGAATTACGTGGCTCACTAAGGTAAATTGCTCACTAAGTAAAAACTGGCCAGCTGAAAGTACAGCCTAGACCTATGCTCAAAGAAGGCTGCTTAGCAGCTACTTGGGTGTCGATCTCTTAAAACCCTTTGGGTGCATGAAAGACAACACCTCAAGCTACCACCACAAGCAAGAACCTCCCAGAAATACCCAGAAACCGACCTTGCCCAGAACCCATTTTCCTCCCCCTTGGGTACCGCCAAAACAGGGTATATATACCTGTTCTAGGTTTTCGCCTCTTTTCTCTTCTTTCTTTCTCTTGGACGCCTACTTTTCTTTACAAATAACAATTTTGGACATCCATACCAAGTAGTTGAAGCTTTGGTTTCAATCATAAGACCTTAATATCATCTAGAAAACCTTGCATAAAGATCACATAAGTTGTTGTAAGTTCAACAGATTACACCTCTTGTGTTTAAGCTTAGTTTTTCATATTTAAAAGCTTGTTTGAACTAATTCTTAGCATTATACTAATTCAGGGGAAGCTGTAGGAGTAGTGAAACAATTGGATTAAGAAGTATCATTGAATAAAGCCTCTTAAGTGAAGGTACACACACCTAGTTTGGTTTTAACCTAGAAAATTCCATACTTATAGTTAGGTGATTGTTTCTTTCTAGTGTGAAGCATGTTTATGAAATGAGTTTACTTGTGATGTGTATCTTATTATGTGTATATTGAGTATATAACATAGACATAACATGTAACACCCCGTAATTTCACTAGAAATTTGACGCGTTAATTTATATGGTTTACATTGTTATTTATAACTCTAAATATAATTTCATTTATAAAATTATATTCTATTAAATAAATGGTCATATTTGAAGGCGAAAAATATTTCGGTGGATAATGTATTATGAGTATTAATTTTATAATGTAGTTAGTTATAAATTTAAGTGTTGTGTGATTAAATTTTGAGCGTTAAATTATATATATATTCGACGCTAAATTATATTTACTATTATATTTCCATAAAGCTTATATTTACTCCTACATTTTTATCTTGGGAATATTTATATATATATTTTTATATCGTATAATAGAATGTAGTGTTTTTTTATTGCATATTTTTAATACTCATGCTCATGCCGGTTGTTTGAAAGGGCAATGTAGTGCTCGTGTATGCGTAGTATAAAATGTGTGTAAATTTTAGTAGGTGTATATTTATATACGTTAATATTAATAATAAAAGTTATAGTGCATATTTTTGTTATGAGCGTTTATATAAATAATCGTGGATCTTGTTTACGCTACACCATACCTAGTATTTTGGGGGTCCAAATTTTAGTCTTTGCATTAAGGGGATTTCTTGGATAGCTTACTGACCTTTGTAACGTTTATGATAATCAAAAGTGATACCCCTTCATTCACCCTCATAAACAACCCTCATCATGGCCATTATGTGCCCAATTAATTTATATAATTATTTACCCTTATGCTGAGTTAGAAACTCAGAAAAATCAACCCCTCCCCATTTCATTCACACGCCATTCACCAAGGAAAAGAAAGAGAGAAAGTCTCCCCGTCTTTCCCTTGCACACCCTCACGAAAATGAACATCGCTGGAGATCTAACCGTTGGATCGTCTTCAAATTTGGACAGCATGTTCTTAACATCTATACCTTCACTTTGACCGCAGAAATTCTTAATATAATCTTTATACCACCGGAAATCGTGGTCGGAATACCACTGACTGTTTTAGAGGACCCTAAAATCGTTTAAAAGGGGAATACTTTGTTCAATGGAGGAGAAGTCTTTAAGGGAGAAGAAGGTTTTGATGATCCGCACGTTTTCTAGGCTACTATATTATGTTTTGCGGCACTCCTCTCGAAGATCGAGGTAACTAGCGTTTTTCTATCACGTTAGGAAATGAGAAGTAACCTTAGGTTGTTAGAATTATCGTTAGAGAATTTAGTATCATGTTAGGATGAACTTAGAAGATTGTATTTGTACTACTCTTGTTAAAATCATGTTAGGCTAAGTTTTTACTTGAATTCATATATCTAATGTTCCCTTATTCTGCCGTTGTTATTGTGTTGTTGAAATGACTTGATTGTAAATGAATGAAAACTTTGAATTTTGATTTATGTGAATGATTTGGGAATTTGAGAAACTTATGATTTTTGATGCTAAGCAATTCATTTTGTATGGTGATTGGTTGTGCCTTGAGGTTTTGTCAAACAAACCCGCGAAGCTGTGTGGTCGCGGCCCGTGACCCAATTCGCTGTCCGCGAACAGACTGGCCAGACTGTTTTCAAATGGTCATATCTCACTCGTTTGTTATTGGAATTGAGCTTGTGACCAGTCGTTGGAAAGCTAACGAGCCAAATTTTAATGTCCCATTGGAATTTTCTAAAAATATTATCTGTGCTGAGTGTTAGGTCTGTTTAAAGTTGTTGTTGTCTGCATTTTGTGCATAGTTAGCTTACAGCATGATTCTGTTTTTCATAAATGACTTAGGTAGTATTGTGGAGTATCCTAAGGCATGTTTGAAAGTATAATTTTTAGTAATCTATACCATTTATTAATTCTTATGCCAAGTTTGAGTTGTCGACGTCGTAATGTTTGGGGGAGAATAACACTGCCCTTAGCATCACTTCGCCAAGAGTTATGTACGGAGAGTATTGTGACTTTATCATAATTTACTTCATACCCAAACTCAGATGACATTTTGATGTTTTGTATGCCTTTTGTTGTATTTGTAGTATACTTTGATTAGTTTACCGTATCAATTTGGGATTTGTGAACTTCGATGATTTTGAGGATGTGATGATTTTAATGATTTTAATAATTTAATGATTTTTAATGATTTTCACTGTTTTAATGGTTTTAATGATTTTTGATAACTTTGATGATTTTAATGACTTTGATGGATCTAATCGTTTTTGACGAATTTGATGATTTGATGAATTTGACGAATTTGATGAATTTGACGAATTTGACGAATTTGATGAATTTGATGATTTGAAGTATATTATTTTTTCTTTGAATTTAAAGTTTGGTTTTTAATTGAGTTGAGTAGCCTAAGGGACGGTGTCCCGAAGGTAACGAACATGCACTCCGAGGAGTCAGGGGACATCACGTTGGGTGTTACCCTGCATTGGAGATACCTAGGACTTGTTGTCGTCCGAGAGGTCGGGAGATACTGCGTGTATTATCCCGCATCGGGAGTTTGGCCATTCTTAGACACAGACGATAGGGAACGTAACCCATAGGCCGTTCTGGAGGTTGCAACCTGACATTTCTTGAGGAGGTGGGCTGCGGGTCACTAGCGTTCTCTCTCTCTATGCTAAATTGTTTATTTTCAAATTGTTGGTGTTTTTGTGATCCCTTTGATGTTGGTCTTTCGAAATTCTTTATTTTAAACATCTAAAGCATCCTTCTTAGTACTTTATGTTAAAGTTTGACGTTTGTTGCAATGTGTACTTTGCCTTCTTTTGTTGCTATTTGTGTTGTCTTGTCTTTGACGTTTGTTCTAACTTCATTTAAGTTTACTATTTGTTTCCTAAATTGGGCTGGGAGAACTGCTAGTTACTCCCCACTGATTGTGGAATTTTTGTTAATATATATTGCAGATGACGATGCTGTTTAGAGTTGTTGCTATATGGATCGGGGTTGTGCGTTTACCCGTGTAAGCAAGAAGGTTGTGCTAGTCATAGTGGACGAGCATTATGAGTCTGAGATTAGGACTAGTTTTGTAGTTGGTCTCAAGTAGTTTACCTTTGTTAGTTTGAATGTTAGTTTTAGAGTTGATCTTTCGGATTTTGGTTTCATATTTCGAATTTGGTTAAGTTTCGAGATTATGGATAGTTATGGTTATAGATTTGGCTTGTTTAGTTAGAGATGAGGGTATGGGACCTCTTCCTCTTTATATATATATATGATTTGGAGTTTCGATTACTATTATGGGACTCGTTGTTTATTTTAGTTTTAATTTTACCCCATAGAGTGACATTCTCGTCTCGGTGGTATTTCCGCTACCACTGATTTGATCGTTGTTACATTTATTTAAGTTAAAGCTTAGTTGGTAAAAGACGGGATGTTACATAACATGCTAAGGTTCATTAAAGTTGTTTTATGTGATCTAAACAACGCTTATACACCAAGTTATCGTGTTTATGTTTCCAATTGGGATATGTCAAGTACATGGACTTGTGTAGTGATCGATAATAGGTATACTCTTAATAGAATTATATGTTTAAGTGTTAATCAAGTCTCTAAGGCATAATTGGTTAAGTTCAATCAAAGTTACTACGTTAAAGACTAGTTTCAAGTATGAAAACTCTATTGTTTCTCAACTACTAAAGTAAGAGTAATTGGAGAGAGTTGATAAAGAATCCATGAGTTGATGAATCGATGAGGATTATGAGTATTGAGTA
The DNA here is from genome assembly GCA_947645195.1 of Patellifolia procumbens. NCBI lineage: Eukaryota > Viridiplantae > Streptophyta > Magnoliopsida > Caryophyllales > Amaranthaceae > Patellifolia > Patellifolia procumbens. Next base: position 38,167 of record CANSGD010001109.1, read on the forward strand.
TTAAAGTATGAATTATTAAATATCTTGAATTACAAATATGAAAGTGAGGCGTAAACAGGCACCCGAGTTAGGGCGGGGAGTCCCTAGCTGTTGTCTTCCAGGATGGGCAAAATTCTGGCGTTATAGGACATGTCCAGGTTAAGTCTTGCAAGCAGAACATAAAAGGTGGGTGACGACCCTCAACAGTTTGGAGACAGCCGGTACTGCGTGGTACCCCTCTCCATTCGTGTTCACACCAAGATAATAAATAACAATGAATGTTTCTTGTAAGAAACTTAATTGTTGTAGAAATAAATTGAGTTTCCAAACATATATTATATCAATGATATATTTTGTTATGAAGTACTATTTTGGTATTGAATATTATGATGTTCCAATATCTTTACGGTAAATGGTTTGAGGTATACATGGTTGTATGAGTTAGATGTGAATATATGTGAAAAGTGTTTTAAACAAAAATCACCAAAGCATGTTTTACTTATTTTACGGGTTTAGTACTCAGCGCGTTGCTGATGGGAGTCAAATGTTTGTTTTGTCATTTATGTGGTCTGTCACTTGGGTGGGTGGCAGTGTCGTATTAGTTTCAGGTGGAAGCAGTGAAGTTATGAAGCTTTGATGCAGGAATTCTTATTGCAATTATCTTTATATGTATTGAGGCGAGGACGATCGACTTTGTAATAGTGTAATATTTAGTTATGTTGTAAATAGTTTTAAAATGGGAATTTGTAAAGTAGAAGCTGGAAATAGTTGCTGGAAACATACTAAAATGTTTTACAGGTTTATAATTTGGACGCGAGTCCTAAGTTGAATTTTAGGCGGTCCGTATTTCAAACGGAGCTCTGCCGAATATTCTGTAGACTTTTATTATCTAATTAATACCATTTAGATCATTTAGATAACTTCATCTAGTGTTAATGGTTTATAGTTAAAAGTTTTAAAAAGTTCAGGTTTTCAGGATTCCATACTCGTCGTTTTAGGACGATGAGTGTGATGGTAATAGTCCGGATTAAGGTTTCCGCTGTGTTTAGCTCTAATTAAGATGATCGGTGAATCCGGGCTGTTACAAATGGTATCAGAGCGGGATTGTTTTTAGGTACGCACGGATCTTCATATCCGAGCGTAGGAGTTAAGTAAATGTAAAATGAGTTCAGGATTAAAATGAATCAAGCCGTTGAGAGTAGTTACGCCTTTTAAGTATAATGTGTTGCTCATTTGAGCATTATGTGGGATTATATGTCTCTTACGTGCTAATATGTGATACTATGTGCTTACGTGAACCCATAATATCCTTAGGAATTAGTACTCAGAGTGCGCAGTGGAAGCGTGGATGGGAGTTTGAGGACAAAACTCATTTTTAGGGGGGAAGAGTGTAATAGTCTTGATTGGGACTAGAGTTATGATTGATGTTAGGTTATCATGGTTAGTATTATATGTTATTTATATTATTATTATAACTATTTATTATCGTTTATTGGATTTATAAGGAAGGGTTTTCTTTTGTAAAGTTTGGTTTAGTTTGAAAATAGCTATTATGATTTTCAAACGAGATCTCTTGAAACGGAATGACTAAAGTTCAATGCCAACAAGGTTACCATTTTGATGTTTTAGCTCCTCGATGAACCTAGGCATCAGGTAGCCGAGACACAAACATGTTAATTAATGGAGGCTAAACTTTTTATCGCGAAGTTCTGTGATCTTAGCTTTTCTTATTAAATCAAATAGTCTAATTACATTTCGTTATTGATTTTGGTAAGCCTTTCTAAGATCAAATCTTATTGTTTTAAGTTTCGAGGACAAAACTTTTCATAAGGGTGGTAGAGTGTAATAGCTCTGTTTTAGGAGCACCTTTATTAATTAGTAATTAAAATATTAGCTTAATTATTTGCTGAAACCCTTGTGTTTTAAATAAAAACTTATTTTTGTTTTTATTATTATTATTAAGAAGCTGTGATATATTTATTGATGTAATTATATTATATTATTTTTAATGGAATTACTTTTAATTATATGAAGTTTTATATTAATTTAATAAATAGGCTTGAGTTATCATTTTAACAAAATTTATATTTTAGGTTAATAAATTTAATATATTTATGTATGTGTATGCCAAATATATTAATTGGGCTGGTTTATTTTATAAGGTTAGATTGAAGAAAAATAAAAAGAAGGAGAGAGTGAGGGAATGGCGTGGCCTTTGTTTAACATAGGAGTGGTTATGTGGCATGGGGTGAGAGTGAGTGGGGTGACTCATCAATTGAAAAAAAAGGAAATAGAAGGGGAAAGGGGTATGTTTCCACGGCAAAGAGGAAACAGAACCAGGAAGGAAAAAGAGAACAGAGGGAGAAGGAAGAGGCGAGAGGAAGAAAGGAAGAGAGAGAGAGAGAGAGAGAGAGCTCGGTGGAGGAGGAGAGACGGAGGAGCTGCTCCGGTGGGAACGACGGCTGGGCGAAAGAAGGTAGAAAGAGGGAGAAGAAGCGTGCGACAGAGCAGGGAGTAGTGGCGCAAGACCTCAGGCCAATTCCGGCCATTTCCGGCCAACTTTCCGGCGAATAGGGGGAATTGGGTAGAGCAACTTCCAAAACACCAAATCCTTTTACCTATTTCAGAGAACTTGCTCAAAATTAGGGGCTTTTCTTAAGATGGGTGAAGGAATGCGTCTGAGGAGGGCCGTGTGAGTGACCGACGACCACCACCACTGTCCAACCTCCACACAACCGCCACCTACGCTCACTTTGAAACCTTAACTGAGGTACTAAACACTTTTATATGAGATTCCAAATTCCTGATTTACTTAGTTGAGTCTATGTAGTTTCTCTTGTTCAATTGCTCAAACTATATGTGAACTATGTGTTAACTGATTGTGATATTGATACTGTGCTTAGAATTCGATATTAATTACTAATTCTAGGTCTTTGGGAATTGATGGCGAATAAGTTTATAGTATAAGATTTGTTGATGCTTGGATATGCCATTATTGTTCATTGAAAATTTGGGAATTTCGTAGCATACCTTACCCTTGAAGTCGGGCATGGGGTTGTATGGTTTAAGTTATGCGAGTTGAATGTCAGAAGGGAGTTGAAATAATCACATAAGAGAAAAGTTATGAGTATGAAGGAAATTTGGGTTGTTAGGTGTATTAGTAGAATGATTTCACCTTCAAAGTCATTAACAAGGACATGAAAAGTTTAAACTAGTTTGATAGGTTTTATGAAGTAAGTACGCAACCAGTAAATAAGATTATTAAAAACTGTTGATAGCATAGGCAAGTCTAATTAAGATTTATAAAGGCAGGTGATATGATGACATAGCAAAATTTAGAAAGACTAGTTATCAATGGGTTGATTAAGAATGATAAATAATTAGAATTACAGAATGTACCAGATTAATTTAGTCATTAATGGTTGGTGACGTAATTTGAGTTGTTCATAGAATAGAGTTAATTAGTTCTTGGCCTAAAAGAACCGAGTTAGTTAGTTCAGTGTAATTAAGATACTTAATAAAATATCCATTAGTTAGTAGCAAGTTATAAATATGAATTGAATATGAGCTCTGAGAGTTCTCGTGAAATTAAATATATTGTCTAACTGTCATTAGTTGTGGTTTTAGTCTAAGAACGAGGATGACCTAGGTGTCAATTGAATAGTAACCAAGAGTATTGAATAGTCTCATTTAGTGTTTAATATTAACTTCTATATGTCATTAGTATCAAGATCAGTTTGGAATAACCTTAAGAGTTAAGTGTGTGGATTAAAATGTAACTTGGCTAAGAATAATCACTTAGTCAACCATTTAGAATCGAGTTTTGGAATTGAATTAATAATTTATATTAGCATGGGAGTTATCTAACTTATAATCTTAAATTGAAAGATCAATATATAAAATTGGCTATATACCGGGAATATAAGAACATTAGTTCTAGTTGTTGTTGGTTGTTAATAATAACAATACATAGAGGTCACAAAGTTAATGAAGGTTATATGGATTAAGAGTTAATATACTAAACTGCTTCAGTCGCATCTTGGTGAGTCTAAGTCGTTTTTGTAGTATGTTTATCTTGGAAGTAATTGAGGTCGATGAATACCAGAAGTAATGATTAGAGTTCAGTATAAGGGTTTGATTACTTAGTCCCCTTAAAGTGAAACCGTCAAAGGAATAGTAAGTAATTTGGGGATCTCGGAACCGATGTTCGACTTGACTTAATAATAGGTAATAAGTATGGGTTACTCTTGATATTGTTCCAATCAAAGTCCTAGACAAATACAGTTCGTACGAGGGTAGTAAGGCGTATGTTCATATGAAATGTGTTGCATTTGCCGAAAGAGTGAATCGGCTATACTTGGAGATATCTTATTCTTAGTTCGCTAAGTATTATGGTAAGTATTAGCATTATAGTCTCCTTTGGAGCCATTTTGGCTTTAGAACGAGAACTTTGGGATACGTTATGAGCTTTTGGGATATACAACAAGGCTATGATATGTTATTATGTTTTCCAAAGCCTATTTTCGTAACGTGAAACTTACTTTATAAAGTAAAAGTGTATTTTATCGTGTGAAAGTGTTATGAAAAGTGTGTGAAAGTGTGATTTGTGTAATATGGTGAAAGTCACCAATGTGCATATATTAAAAACAATATTATTAATGAAGCAATGTGTGAACATGCACCCGAGTTAGGGGGGGGGGTCCCTAGCTGTTGCCTTCCAGGATGGGCGAAATTCTGGCGTTACACAACCATTGGCTATTAAGTCCTAGTACATCTTGGGTTTAGATGTCTCCAATGGCTTTTCATATGCCTATACGCTCAGTTGAATAAGAATATAATATCCTCAAGTAAGCTAGTTTAATCTTCCGACAAATGAGACATACTTCCTATGAAACATACGCTATACTACTCTCATAAGATCGATATTTATTCTATATTAGAATCACTCACACAAGCTAGCCCTACTTGTTCTCCTTTAATCATGTTCCTTTGTGAATTTCCCAAGTCAATAACAACTGAAACTAACAATTAGGACATTTACGTAACTTGGTTACTCACTAAGAAGATTCTGCAAATCTTACAAACATAGATTTCATAATATCAGGATGGTGTACTTTACTATTTTCTTACTTCGTTTATATAGTCTTTACTAATCTTGGCGATGACTTTTACAAATTTCTCTTTATTACTAAAGCAGTTATTAAAACTAATATCAAGTTATGGTAGAAAGACAACAACCCTTATTCTTTACACTTTCATATTTTAATTCCTTAGTTAGAACTTCATCACAATTAATAAACTTATTGATTTACTTTCATGATAGACTTTAGCTCGTTCACTAACTGGTTACTGTTGATTACATTAGCTTTTAAACCATTTAGAACTAATCTCATTACTAATGACATATATAGGTTAATATTAAACTTTAAATGAGACAAATCAATACTCTTGGTTACTATTCAATTGACACATAGGTCATCCTCGTTCTTAGACTAAAACCACAACTAATGACAGTTAGACAATGTATTTAATTTCACGAGAACTCTCAGAGCTTATATTCAATTCATATTTATAACTTGCTACTAACTAATGGAAATCTTTAGACTTGGACTTAAGTTTCTTAATTACACTGAACTAACTAACTCCGTTCTTTTAGGCCAAGACTAATTAACTCAATTCTATAAGCCGATTCAAATTACTTTCCAAATTAATAGTGATCCGATCGAGTACTTAAGTTCTTATTATTAGAATTACATAACTCAATTCATAAGTGAACTTAGGCTATTTCACTAACTGATTCATAAAGATTATGAAATTATTGAACTCTGTAAGTATACTGCCTCCTATTTCAATCCATCCCTTTTTGTTATTAATCAACTTTTAGATTAGATATACGACAATGAATTACCTACTAACACTAAGCAATCCGATACACATTTATATTATTACAAGAACTTACTTTTAAAGAAAAATCCAAGAATAATTCCTACTAACGTCATACTCCTTGCAAGATAAACTAACAACCTTAAAACCTTCACACTCGATGATTATTTAATCCTCATTTGTAATCAACCCAAAACAAATATTCGGCATAAAACACTAATCACCTTAAAATAACATAACAACCATACTAGGGCATTCTTATGCCTTAATTTAGCTCTGATACCACTTGTAACAGCCCAAAACTCCACTAAACTCTAGTCAACATAGTTAATCACAACGGAAGCGTCATTAATATAAGATTTGGACTATTACCATGACATTCACATTATATAAGAAAGAGAATATCGAAATACCTCAAAACACAACTTTAACTACATCCTTAATACTTACAAAGTTGTCCTTACAATAGACCTTAGCTTACGTCCACCAAAACATGATTAAGGTTCCATAGTCTATCACTTTCTTAACTATGTAAACATATATATAAGTCATTACTTAATTTACAATACATAAAGTCTATTACAAAAAAAAATCCTTCATTATATATCCTCGTACTAACCTGCATCAAAATGAGACTCGGTCACCCACCAAGTGACAGGACATAGAAATGACAAAACAAACATTTGACTCCCATCAGCAACGCGCTGAGTACTAAACCCGTTAAATAAGTAAAACATGCTTTGGTGGTTTTTGTTTAAAATACTCATCACATATGACGATAACTCACATAACCATGTATACTTCAAACCATTAACACTATTCCATACTCGTCATTTTAGGACGATGAGTTATGTCTATCTCATAGTCCCACTTCACCCATCAGCCACTCTATTGGCGGACCATCTTAATTAGAGCTAAACACAGCGGAAACCTTAATCCGGACTATTACCATCACACTCATCGTCCTAAAACGACGATTATGGAATCCTGAAAACCTGAACTTTTTAAAACTTTTAACTATAAACCATTAACACTAGATGAAGTTATCTAAATGATCTAAATGGTATTAATTAAATAATAAAAGTCTACAGAAAATTCGGCAGAGCTCCGTTTGAAATACGGACCGCCTAAAATTCAACTTAGGACTCGCGTCCAAACTATAAACCTGTATAACATTTTAGTATGTTTCCAGCAACTATTTCCAGCTTCTACTTTACAAATTCCCATTTTAAAACTATTTACAACATAACTAAATATTACACTATTACAAAGTCGATCGTCCTCACCTCAATACATATAAAGATAATTGCAATAAGAATTCCTGCATTAAAGCTTCATAACCTCACTGCTTTCACCTGAAACTAATACGACACTGCCACCCACCGAAGTGACAGGCCACATAAATGACAAAACAAACATTTTACTCCCATCAGCAACGCGCTGAGTACTAAACCCGTAAAATAAGTAAAACATGCTTTGGTGGTTTTTGTTTAAAACACTCTTCAAATATATTCAGATCTAACTCATACAACCATGTATACCTCAAACCATTTATCTTAAAGATATTGGAACATCATAATATTCAATACCAAAATATTACTTCATAACAAAATATATCATTGATATAACATATGTTTGGAAACTCAATTTACTTCTACAACAATTAAGTTTCTTACAAGAAACATTCATTGTTATTTATTATCTTGGTGTGAACGCGAATGGAGAGGGGTACCACGCAGTACCGGCTCTCTCCAAACAATTTAGGGTCATCACCCCACCTTTTACTGTTCTGCTTGCAAGACTTACCCGGACATGTCCTATAAAGCCAGAATTTTGCCCATCCTGGAAGGCAACAGCTAGGGATCCCCCGCCCTAACTCGGGTGCATGTTCACACATTGCTTCATTAATAATATTGTATTTAATATATGCACATTGGTGACTTTCACAATATCACACAAATCACACTTTCACACAATCAAATACACTTTTACTTTATAATTACCAAATACACAAATCATTTTGTTTTGAATAATTACCAAATATTTTTGAGTCCTTGAATAGGTATTAGATCGATTTAAACCATATAAAGTCCTTCGATCAAACTCAATTCAAATCAAAAACCGTCATAGTCTCGTAGGGGCTTTGTGGTGTATAAACACCTTTCAAATCATTGTTTGTGCTTAATTACCAAAATATTTTTAACTCCTTAAATGGGTATTAGATATATTTTAATCATATAAACCATTTTAATCATACTTATTTCAAATCAAAGGGTAAAAACGTCATAATGTCTTAGGCGATTTGTGGTGTATGAACACCTTTCAAATTATTTTGGTTGTGAATAATAACCAAATATTTTTTAGTCCTTGAATAGGTGTTAGATATATTTAAACATATGAAGCCCTTGGATCAAACTCAATTCAAATCAAAGGCAAAACCCTCAAAGTCTCTTAGGCGATTTGTGGTGAATGAACACCTTTCAAATCATTTTGTTGGGAATAATTACCAAATAATTTTTGAGTCCTTGAATAGGTATTAGATCTTTTTAAAGCATATGAAGTCCTTGGATCAATCTCAATTCAAATCAAAGGGTAAAAACGTTATAGTCTCTTAGGGGATTTGTGGTGTATGAACACCTTTCAAATAATTTTTTGTGCTTAATTACCACATATTTTTGACTCCTTCAATAGGTATTAGATATATTTCAATCATATGAAACCCTTGGATCAAACTTATTTCATATCAAAGGGTAAAACCGTCATAGTCTCTTAGGCGATTTGTGGTGTATGAAAACCTTCCAAATCATTTTGTATTCAATAATTACCAAAAAAAACTGAGTCCTTGAATAGATATTAGATATATTTAAATCATATGAAGCCCTTGGATCTAACTCAATTAAAATCAAAGGGTAAAACCGTCATATTCTCTTAGGTGCTTTTTGGTGTATGAACACCTTTCAAATCATTTTTGGTGCTTAATTACCAAATAATTTTCACTCCTTGAATTGGTATTAGGATTATTTCAATCATATGAAGCCCTTGGATTAAACCTATTTCAAATCAAAGGGTAAAACCGTCATAGTCTCTTAGGCGATTTGTGGTGAAGGGAAACCTTTAATATTATTTGGTGTGAATAATTACTAAATATTTTTGAGTCCTTGAATAGGTATTAGATATGTTTAAAGAATATGAAGCCCTGGGATCAAACTCAGTTCAAATTAAAGGGTAAAACCGTCATAGTCTCTTAGGCAATTTGTGGTGAATGAACACCTTTCAAATCAATTTGATTTGAATAATTACCAAATATTTTTGAGTCCTTGAATAGGTATTAGATCTATTTAAAGCATATGAAGTCCTTGGATCAAACTCAATTCAAATCAAAAACCGTCATAGTCTCGTAGGGGATTTGTGGTGTATAAACACCTTTCAAATCATTGTTTGTGCATAATTACCAAACTAATTTTAACTCCTTGAATGTGTATTAGATATATTTTAATCATATGTAGCATTTGGATCAAACTTATTTCAAATGAAAAGGTAAAACCGTCATAGTGTCTTAGGCGATTTGTGGTGCATGAACACCTTTCAAATTATTTTGGTTGTGAATAATTACCATATATTTTTGAGTGCTTGAATTGGTGTTAGATATTTAAAGCATATCAAGCCCTTGGATCAAACTCAATTCAAACCAAAGGGCAAAACCGTCATAGTCGCTTAGGCGATTTGTGGTGAATGAACACCTTTCAAATCATTTTGTTGGGAATAATTACCAAATATTTTTTCAGTGCTTGAATAGGTATTAGATCTTTTTAAAGCATATGAAGTCCTTGGATCAACCTCAATTTAAATGAAAGGGTAAAACCGTCATAGTCTCTTAGGGGATTTGTGGTGTATGAACACCTTTCAAATCTTTTTTTGTGCTTAATTACCAAATATTTTTTACTCCCGTCGGTAAGGAATGATTTGACAGTTTCCTTTTTGGGCTCAACAAAGGGAGGTTCACGAGGATTGCTGCCCTGCCTTCAATAGGTATTAGATATATTTCAATCATATGAAACCTTTGGATCAAACTTATTTCATATCAAAGGGTAAAACCATCATAGTCTCTTAGGCGATTTGTGGTGTATGAAAACCTTTCAAATCATTTTGTATTCAATAATTACAAAAAAAAAATTGAGTCCTTGAGTAGATATTAGATATATTTAAATCATATGAAGACCTTGGATCTAACACAATTCAAATCAAAGGGTAAAACCGTCATAGTCTCTTAGGCGATTTTTGGTGTATGAACACCTTTCAAATCATTTTTGGTGTTTAATTACCAAATAATTTTCACTCCTTGAATTGGTATTAGGATTATTTCAATCATATGAAGCCCTTGGATTAAACCTATTTCAAATCAAAGGGTAAAACCGTCATAGTCTCTTAGGCGATTTGTGGTGTATGGAAACCTTTAATATTATTTGGTGTGAATAATTACTAAATATTTTTGAGTCCTTGAATAGGTATTAGATATGTTTAAAGAATATGAAGCCCTGGGATCAAACTCAGTTCAAATTAAAGGGTAAAACCGTCATAGTCTCTTAGGCAATTTGTGGTGAATGAACACCTTTCAAATCAATTTGATTTGAATAATTACCAAATATTTTTGAGTCCTTGAATAGGTATTAGATCTATTTAAAGCATATGAAGTCCTTTGATCAAACTCAATTTAAATCAAAGGGTAAAACCGTCATAGTCTCTTAGGGGATTTGTGGTGTATGAACACCTTTCAAATCTTTTTTTGTGCTTAATTACCAAATATTTTTACTCCCGTCGGTAAGGAATGATTTGACAGTTTCCCTTTTGGGCCCAACAAAGGGAGGTTCACGAGGGCTGCTGCCCTGCCTTCAATAGGTATTAGATATATTTCAATCATATGAAACCTTTGGATCAAACTTATTTCATATCAAAGGGTAAAACCATCATAGTCTCTTAGGCGATTTGTGGTGTATGAAAACCTTTCAAATCATTTTGTATTCAATAATTACCAAAAAAAAAATTGAGTCCTTGAGTAGATATTAGATATATCTAAATCATATGAAGACCTTGGATCTAACACAATTCAAATCAAAGGGTAAAACCGTCATAGTCTCTTAGGCGATTTTTGGTGTATGAACACCTTTCAAATCATTTTTGGTGCTTAATTACCAAATACACTTCACTCCTTGAATTGGTATTAGGTATATTTCAATCATATAAAGCCCTTGGATTAAACTTATTTCAAATCAAAGAGTAAAACCGTCATAGTCTCTTAGGCGATTTGTGGTGTATGGACACCTTCAATATTATTTTGTTGTGAATAATTACCAAATATTTTTGAGTCCTTGAATAGGTATTAGATATGTTAAGAGAATATGAAGCCCTTGGATCAAACTCAATTCAAATTAAAGGGTAAAACCGTCAAGGCGATTTCTGGTGTATGAACACCTTTCAAATAATCTTGTTGTGAATATTTAAAAAATATTCATGACTCCTTGAATAGGTATTATATACATTTAAAGCATATGAAGCCCTTGGATCAAACTCAATTTAAATGAAAGGGTAAAACTATCATAGTCTCTTTGGCGATTTGTGGTGTATGAATACCTTTCAAATCATTCTGTTGTGAATAATTACTAAATATTTTTGATTCCTTGAATAGGTACTAGATCTATTTAAAGCATATGAAGCCCTTGGATCAAATTCAATTCAAAACAAAGGGTAAAACTGTCATAGTCTCTTAGACGATTTGTGGTGAATGAACACCTTTCAAATCATTTTGTTTTGAATAATTACCAAATATTTTTGAGTCATTGAATAGGTATTATATCTATTTAAAGCATATGAAGTCCTTCGATCAAACTCAATTCAAATCAAAAACCGTCATAGTCTCGTAGGGGATTTGTGGTGTATAAGCACCTTTAAAATCATTGTTTGTGCTTAATTACCAAAATATTTTTAACTCCTTGAATGGGTATTAGATATATTTTAATAATAGGAAGCATTTGGATCAAACTTATTTCAAATCAAAGGGTAAAACCGTCATAGTGTCTTAGGCGATTTGTGGTGTATGAACACCTTTCAAATTATTTTGGTTGTGAATAATAACCAAATATTTTTGAGTCCTTGAATAGGTGTTAGATATATTTAAAGCATATGAAGCCCTTGGATCAAACTCAATTCAAATGAAAGGGCAAAACTGTCATAGTATCTTAGGCGATTTGTGGTGAATGAACACCTTTCAAATCATTTTGTTGGGAATAATTACCAAATATTTTTTGAGTCCTTGAATAGGTATTAGATCTTTTTAATGCATATGAAGTCCTTGGATCAACCTCAATTCAAATCATAGGGTAAAACTGTCATAGTCTCTTAGGGGATTTGTAGTGTATGAACACCTTTCAAATCATTTTTTGTGCTTAATTACCAAATATTTTTCACTCCTTCAATAGGTATTTGATATATTTCAATCATATGAAACCCTTGGATCAAACTTATTTCAAATCAAAGGGTAAAACCGTCATAGTCTCTAAGGCAAAGTGTGGTGTGTGGACACCTTTAATATGATTTTGTTGTGAATAATTACCAAATATTTTTGAGTCCTTGAATAGGTATTAGATATGTTTAAAGCATATGAAGCCCTTGGATCAAACTCAATTTAAATCAAAGGGTAAAACCGTCATAGTCTCTTAGGAGATTTTTGGTGTGTTAACACCTTTCAAATCGTTTTGTTATGAATAATTACCAAAAAAAATTCAGTCCTTGAATAGGTAGTAGATCTATTTAAAGCATATGAAGCCCTTGGATCAAACTCAATTCAGAACAAAGGGTAAAACAGTCATAATCTCTTACGCGATTTGTGGTGAATGAACACCTTTCAAATCATTTTGTTTTGAATAATTACCAAATATTTTTGAGTCCTTGAATAGGTATTAGATCTATTTAAAGCATATGAAGTCCTTCGATCCAACTCAATTCAAATCAAAAACCGTCATAGTCTCGTAGGGGATTTGTGGTGTATAAACACCTTTCAAATCATTGTTTGTGCTTAATTAACAAAATATTTTAACCCCTTGAATGGGTATTAGATATATTTTAATCATATGAAGCATTTGGATCAAACTTATTTCAAATAAAACGGTAAAACCGTCATAGTGTCTTAGGCGATTTGTGGTTAATGAACACCTTTCATATCATTTTGTTGGGAATAATTACCAAATATTTTTGAGTCCTTGAATAGGTGTTAGATATTTTTAAAGCATATGAAGTCCTTGGATCAACCTCTATTCAAATCAAAGGGTAAAACAGTCATAGTCTCTTAGGGGATTTGTGGTGTATGAACACCTTTCAAATCATTTTTTGTGCTTAATTACCAAATATTTTTGACTCCTTCAACATGTATTAGATATATTTCAATCATATGAAGCCCATGGATCAAACTTATTTCATATCAAAGGGTAAAACCGTCATAGTCTCTTAGGCGATTTGTGGTGTATGAAAACCTTGCAAATCATTTTGTATTCAATAATTACCAAAACAAAATTGGGTCCTTGAATAGACACTAGATATATTTAAATCATATGAAGCCCTTGGATCTAACTCAATTCAAATCAAAGGGTAAAACCGTCATAGTCTCTTAGGCGCTTTTTGGTGTATGAACACCTTTCAAATCATTTTTGGTGCTTACTTACCAAATACTTTTCACTCCTTGAATTGGTATTAGGTATATTTCGATCAGATGAAGCCCTTGGATTAAACCTATTTCAAATCAAAGGGTAAAACCGTCATAGTCTCTTAGGCGATTTGTGGTGTATGGACACGTTTAATATTATTTTGTTGCGAATAATTATCAAATTTTTTTGAATCCTTGAATAAGTATTAGATATGTTTAAAGAATATGAAGCCCTGGGATCAAACTCAGTTCAAATTAAAGGGTAAAACCGTCATAGTCTTTTAGGAAATTTGTGGTGTATGAACACCTTTCACATTATTTTGTTGTGAATATTTACAAAATATTTATGACTCCTTGAATAGGTATTATATATATTAAATCATATGAAGCCCTTGGATCAAACTCAATTTAGATGAAAGGGTAAAACTGTCATATTCTCTTAGGCGATTTGTGGTGTATGAACACCTTTTCAATTCATTTTGTTGTGAATAATTACCAAATATTTTTGAGTCCTTGAATAGGTACTAGATCTATTTAAAGCATATGAAGCCCTTGGATTAAACTCAATTCAAAACAAAGGATCAAACCGTCATAGTCCCTTAGACGATTTTTGGTGAATGAACACCTTTCAAATCATTTTGTTTTGAATAATAACCAAATATTTTTGTGTCCTTGAATAGGTATTAGATCTATTTAAAGCATATGAAGTCCTTCAATTAAACTCAATTCAAATAAATAACCGTCATAGTCTCGTAGGGGATTTGAGGTGTACAAACACCTTTCAAATCATTTTTTGTACTTAATTACCAAAAAAAATTTAACTCCTTGAATGGCTATTAGATATATTTTAATCATATGAAGCATTTGGATCAAACTTATTTCAAATAAAAAGGTAAAACTGTCATAGTGTCTTAGGCGATTTGTGGTGTATAAAAAGGTAAAACTGTCATAGTGCCCGAGGACAGTACCAGATCGGGCCGAGTGCAAAACATCGTCAATCCGCTCCTAGGTCAGCGCAGCTTCAACAGCAATAGTGGAGTGGAAATCTGGGCCAACCCGATCCAGCACCCGATCGGGTCTGTGATCGGGTTGCCAGCAAACGAGGCCCAACACTCCTCTAATAATACGCACAGCACAGCAGCTCAAGTGGGTGTGGACCCGATCGGGTCGGGCGGTGGTCACCCGATCGGGTCTGGGGACATGCTTCCTCGCCCGATCGGATCGGGCAACCCTCGCCCGATCGGGTCCGCAACATCTACACCCGATTAGTATTTCTTCGCCCGATCGGGCCATTTCTGCCCGATCAGTGCACGGAAACCCCCTTTTGACTCTTTGGCTCTTTAATCTTCACGTTTAGGATTCTTGGGACCTTCTAAACTACCCATAAAGCTCGTGAGCCATCCTACGTGCCTCGTAACATCTTGTAAAGTCGTGGTTGCTTCCAAATGGCTCGGGAATAAGGAGAAAACTCCATAAAACATGCAATTCAACACTAAAATACAAAACTACAACTATATACGATAGTTAGCACAAAATAGCTCCCAAGAGCTCCAATGACGCATAAATTAGCTTGTAAATAAGGAAGAAAACTCTATATAAATACGTGATATCAAACTCCCCCAAGCTAAACCTTTGCTTGTCCTCAAGCAAACAGCACATGAACATGGAATAGATTGCCTCACCCCATAGATAAAAACAAATCAAAGCTCAAAACATTTTCAAGACTAAGAATCATTCAAGCAGGCATAATTCAAGTTTGGCTCATCAAATCCATCCAACCACCAATCATTCAAGCAATTTATCAAACTCAAGCATCCACAAAGCATACAAGTCCTGAAAAGGCACTCACAAGGGTGTCACTCCTCTCAATTTTGTGGCAGGCAAAGAATGTGCCCGAACACTCACCAACCTGACCATAAGTACCCTTCCCACTCACACTCTCATGTGTTTAAGAAGGTTCAATGACGCTCATCCTAGTCAAGTCGACTCAATTAGCAGAAATACTCTTTAACTTTGACAAACTAACTCGAAATCAATCAAATGAACATTGCAGACACGAGCTCAAGAGGACTTTATAGGGTTGTAATGGGGCTTAGGTGAGAGGTAGGGGATACTTTTGGGTAATGTGGTGGAAAAACCAAGAAAGGGGAAGCATAAACCATTCAAACAAGGCCTAAGATGACCTACACAACTCCCAACAATCACCATAAAACCATGTAAAGTAACCCAACTCTCATAAATCAATGAAAAGCTCATAACAAACCCAATTTTCTAGCAATGGAGCGAATATTCCTTTATGAACGTACGTGAATGAAAGAACTAGAATTCTTTTGAATTTTCATTTCATTTTTCTGAACTTCATTCACGCAACTCTAAACTTGCTTTTTCTTTTCACTTTCTCACTCTAAAACCACAGCAAATACACTTTTAAATTCCTCAAAAACCAAACTAAACCAACAAACCAATCTCAAACTTAACCCATACAAAAGCTCCCCCAAGCTAGGCTTGGAATAATATCAAGTGAAGGCTTTGGGCTCATAATAGGGGTTTAAGTAACACAAAACAAGTCATTAGGCTAAGCGGGGCTAAGGAGGATAAAAGTATATCAAAAATTCACTCTGAAGCTCAAGAATTAGACAAAAGAACGCCTCTATCACAGCAAATGCTACAAGTCATGTAAAATCAGACAAGTACGAAGTCAAAGTCAAGATCAATCCACTAAAGAGGAACTAACACACAAGAATAGACTGAATAATAATATGAATCCAATAGGCTACAAAGAGGCCTCACAGGCTAACCAATTCAGGTATGCAGCACAAAGTGGTCTAATATAATCCAAAAATGCTCGAAATCATAGCAATCAAACATCAAATCATAGCCTCAAGATCACAAATGCCCAGCTATCCAGAAAACAAAGTCAAATCATTTTTAAATAGAGCACAGCAAGGGGCACAGGGAGGCAACTAAACCAGTCATGGGAACCTATTTTTTTTTGATTTTTTCAGTATTTTTTGAAAGATGTAAATCTACTATAGAAAGCAGTAAAAGAGATAGGGAATACAAACAGAACTCCTCCCCCAAGCTAAACTTGGCAGTGTCCTCAATGCCAAAAGGTGATAAGGACTATGCTAAGAGGAAAAACAATGTTAGTACCCTCACTCTCGCTCTCAAAAAGAAGAAAAATAAAAAGAATAAAAAAAAAATATGAAAAGAAAAGGAAAAAGGGAAAGAATACGACTTGCCTCTCACACAGCTGGTTTATAAAGGTCCCGCACGACCATAATCCTCCATCTCCCAAATAGGAGGGGCTTGGCAGTGAGTGCCACCCTAATCAAACATCTTTCTCCTCCAAATGTTCTTGACAATGCCTCCAGACGGTGAGGCAACCTTAGGTGGAATTGGAACCTTCTCCACACCTACTTCATCCAGAACCTCATCCCTTCAACAAGATTGTTCAAGCATAGGTGCCTTAACAGCATTGGTTAGTTTAAAAATCACTTTATCGTCACCAACACTCAGAGTTAAAGACCCAGACTTGACATCAATGACAGCACCAGCAGTACACAAAAACGGCCTACCCAAGATAATAGGAATCTGGGCATCCTAGTCCATATCTAATACCACAAAATCAACAGGAATATAGAATTTCCCTACCCTAACAGGAACGTCCTCTAAAACACCTAGAGGGTATTTTATAGAACGATCCGCCATCTGTAAAGTGATTTGTGTGCATTTAAGGGCTCCCATGTTCAGTTTCTTATAAATAGACAATGGCATAACAGAAACAGAAGCACCTAAATCACACAAAGCCTTATCAATAAAAATAGGTCCAAGATGGCAGGGTATAGAAAAACTACCAGGATCTTTTAACTTTGGTGGGGTTTTATTTTGAATAAAAGCACTACACTCTTCAGTAAGAGCGACACGTTCTACCCCACCAAAGTCTCTTTTCTTAGTGATCATGTCTTTCAGAAATTTGGCATAAACAGGCACTCGGGTAATTAAATATGTGAATGGAATTATTACCTCAAGGTTCTTGACCATAGCCAAGAACTTACCAAACTGCTGATCGACCTTGGATTGTTGCATCCTGTGAGGAAAAGGTAGCCTTGGTGTAAAAGGCGTTTCAGAAACCTTCTCCTTTTTCTTCCCTGTCTGTTCAGCTTCTACAGACAAATCGACTTCAGACGTCGAATTCTTCCTTTTCCCTTCCTCTACCACCCTCTTCTTCCCTGCAGTCGGGGTAACCTCATCAATGGGCACTGGAGGGGCATCATATGCAATGCCACTACGAAGAGTGATGGCATTCACATGTTCTCTCTGAACGGGTTGCCCTGGCAATTGTCCTTGCTGCCTCTGTGCATTAGTTTCTGCCAATTGAGCAACTTGAGCCTCGAGAAGTTGGATGTGCTTCTCTTGGGCCCTCCGTGCTTCCTCTTGGGCCCTCCGTGTTTCCTCATTTGCCTTTTGCATAGATAATATCAGTTTCATCAGTTCAGAATTGCTAGGCTCTTGCGGGTTGTTGTTTTGTGGAGGTGGGTTGTGGAAATTTTGTGGAATTTGGGAGTTGTTGGGATGATGGAAGTTTTGTGGTGGTGGTCTTTGGAAATGTTGTGGGGTTTGATGGTATGAGGGTTTAGGATAGTTTTGTGGAGGTGTAGGTTGATAGTTTTGTGGGTTTTGGTAGTTATGTGAAGGGGGGAAGGTTTGTGGTCTTTGTTGGAAGGCATTGGCCTGCTCCATCTGAAATTGACTGAGCTGACAGTCATGCCCAAAGTGACCCTGAACACCACATACCTCGCAGTAAGATGAGGTAATGGGTGCTATGGCAGACATATCATTGATACTCAAAGGAGGTGCTGCTGAGGAAGAGGAGTTGAAGGTGTTAATCTGTTGACTCAGCTTCGCCATCTGCGAAGTCAATAATGCAATGGCATCTACCTCCAGTTACTTCCTCGTGAGGCTTCGGGAAGTGGATTGATCATTGGCTGCGAGGTTTGATAGAAACTCGTAGCCTACATCCACTTCCTTTTTCAGAAAAACTCCTCCTGCAGACGAATCAACAATACTCTTTGTCAGAGGCTGCAGCCCATTGTAGATTGTCTGCGTCAAGAACCATTTGTCCATGTTGTGGTGTGGACACTCTCTCTGTAAATCTCTAAACCTAGCCCACGCTTCCCGTAATGTTTCATCAGGCTCTTGGGAAAACGTGGCCAGTTTATTTCTGATTTCTGCTGTTTTAGTGGGTGGGTAATACTCTCTCAGAAATGCAGCAGAAATCTCACTCCATTCGGTTTCCTTCACATCATTCAACCATTTATGGGCTCTATCTCTCAGTGAAAACTCGAACAACATGACCTTGAGTTGATCTGGAGTGACGCCGGCATGTTTAACGGTTCGACTAAGTTGTTGAAACCGTTCCAGATGATTTGCCGGATCTTCAGTAGGATGCCCACCAAACTGATTTTGCTGGACCACGCTGATGAGTCCAGGCTTAATTTCGAAATTTGCTGCGGCAATGGTGGGCATGGTAGGTCCAGTGGAGAGACCATCTGGGTTGGGCACCCCATATGACTTTAGTGACTTTGACATGACTGAACTCAAGGTGTCTGTTCCAGAGGTGTTCAGCTGAATAGACTGCTTTTCTTTCTGCTTTATCTTTCGGATCCGCCTGATTGTCCTAGTAAGATCGGGGTCCGCTGGAATTGGGGAACCGTTTCTTTGGGACCTGGGCATACAAAAGAAACAAAAAGCAGCAGTAAAACGTACCTCAAATGAAGTTCCAATGAGGTACAGAGAAGTAGACCAAATAATCAAATAAAAACTTAGAAAACTAGCCGTCTCCCCGGCAACGGCACCAAAATTTGATAGGTTTTTGTCGTATCACCTAATCAAAAATAAACCTACAGTCCTCTAACTAAGGTAGTCAGTGGAAGCAGGGTCGAATCCACAGGGAGACAGAGTTTCTAAATCAATATTCAACCAATTCAGCTACTTCAGAGTAAATCAGGAAGGAATTAATTAAACTAATGATTAAGCTAAGAAAGACGAATTAAACAAAGGATTTAACTATGAAATAAAAACCTAGGGTATTAGGTCGGTCCACCATGCTTATACCAATCAAACAAGGTCAACAAATATCAAAACCTAAGTCAAGAGTCGGGGGATTAGAGCCTATGTTAAGCTATGGTTAAGACTCAACGCTCATAGTTCAACATACGCCGCATGTTCACTAACGTAATCAGAACTACTGACGTATCCTAGGCCTCTAGTCGTAAGACGGATCTGTGCAAACAACTATTAACCACAAGCAACAAACGAAACTGCGCAATAACGTTAATTACTCAATAAAGAACAAATCACATCACAATCACCCTAATCAAGCCCTAGAAATCAATAAGAGTCTAAATCACAATCATGGTATAAACATGGCTTTCCTATCTAACACGCTAGAAAGAGACTACTCACTCATAATCGAATTAACAACAACAAAGCTAATATGAAACCCTAACAATTGCATCATGAACGATTAAATAAATAAACTAAGCAATTGAGAATAATAAAAGAGATAGGGCAAGAAAGAATACCAATTAACGGAAAGCAGGAACTTTTATTGAAATCGAAATAGGTTTGATCACCTCTAAATTAATCTAAAGTCTTTGAATTGAACTAAGAACAATGAAGAATAAAACTAGTCTAAAGCTAATGAAAGATCATTAAAAGATGTATATCAAGATAATGAGGAAAAAAGGTATTTATAATACCCCCTCAAGTTAACTAAAAACGGAAACAAAAAGCGAAATCCGCG
This sequence comes from Patellifolia procumbens, assembly GCA_947645195.1. Classification (NCBI taxonomy): domain Eukaryota; kingdom Viridiplantae; phylum Streptophyta; class Magnoliopsida; order Caryophyllales; family Amaranthaceae; genus Patellifolia; species Patellifolia procumbens. Next base: position 58,530 of record CANSGD010001109.1, read on the forward strand.
TAAAAGGGTGCCAGACCCGATCGGGCCCGAGGACAGTACCCGATCGGGCCGAGTGCAAAACATCGTCGATCCGCTCCTGGGTCAGCGCAGCTTCAGCAGCAATAGTGGAGTGGAAATCTGGGCCAACCAGATCCAGCACCCGATCGGGTCTGTGATCGGGTTGCCAGCAAACGAGGCCCAACATTCCTCTAATAATACGCACAGCACAGCAGCTCAAGTGGGTGTGGACCCGATCGGGTCGGGCGGTGGTCACCCGATCGGGTCTGGGGACATGCTTCCTCGTCCGATCGGATCGGGCAACCCTCGTCCGATCTGTATTTCTTCGCCGACCGGGCCATTTCTGCCGATCAGTGCACGGAAACCTCCTTTTTGACTCTTTGGCTCTCTAATCTTCACGTTTAGGATTCTTGGGACCTTTTAAACTACCCATAAAGCTCGTGAGCCATCCTACGTGCCTCGTAACATCTCGTAAAGTCGTGGTTGCTTCCAAATGGCTCGGGAATATGGAGAAAACTCCCTAAAACCTGCAATTCAACACTAAAATACAAAACCACAACTATATACGATAGTTAGCACAAAATAGCTCCCAAGAGCTCCAATGACGCACAAATTAGCTTGTAAATAAGGGAGAAAACTCTATATAAATACGTGATATCAAACTCCCCCAAGCTAAACCTTTGCTTGTCCTCAAGCAAACAGCACATGAACATGGAATAGATTGCCTCACCCCATAGATAAAAACAAATCAAAGCTCAAAAATTTTCAAGACTAAGAATCGTTCAAGCAGGCATAATTCAAGTTTGGCTCATCAAATCCATCCAACCACCAATCATTCAAGCAATTTATCAAACTCAAGCATCCACAAAGCATACAAGTCCTGAAAAGGCACTCACAAGGGTGTCACTCCTCTCAATTTTGTGGCAGGCAAAGAATTTGCCCGAACACTCACCAACCCGACCATAAGTACCCTTCCCACTCACACTCTCATGCGTTTAAGAAGGTTCAATGACGCTCATCCTAGTCAAGTCGACTCAATTAGCAGAAATACTCTTTAACTCTGACAAACTAACTCGAAATAAATCACATGAACATTGCAGACACGAGCTCAAGAGGACTTTATAGGGTTGTAATGGGGCTTAGGTGAGAGGTAGGGGATAATTTTGGGTAATGTGGTGGAAAAACCAAGAAAGGGGAAGCATAAACCATTCAAACAAGGCCTAAGATGACCTACACAACTCCCAACAATCACCATAAAACCATGTAAAGTAACCCAACTCTCATAAATCAATGAAAAGCTCATAACAAACCCAATTTTCTAGCAATGGAGCGAATATTCCTTTATGAACGTACGTGAATGAAAGAACTAGAATTCTTTTGAATTTTCATTTCATTTTTCTGAACTTCATTCACGCACCTCTAAACTTGCTTTTTCTTTTCTCTTTCTCACTCTCAAACCACAGCAAATACACTTTTAAATTCCTAAAAAACCAAACTAAACCAACAAACCAATCTCAAACTTAACCCATACAAAAGCTCCCCAAGCTAGGCTTGGAATAATATCAAGTTAAGGCTTTGGGCTCATAATAGGGGTTTAAGTAACACGAAATAAGTCATTAGGCTCTGCGGGGCTAAGGAGGATAAAAGTATATCCAAAATTCACTCTGAAGCTCAAGAATTAGACAAAAGAATGCCTCTATCACAGCAAATACTACAAGTCATCTAAAATCAGACAAGTACGAAGTCAAAGTCAAGATCAATTGATATCACGTATTTATATAGAGTTTTCTCCCTTATTTACAAGCTAATTTGTGCGTCATTGGAGCTCTTGGGAGCTATTTTGTGCTAACTATCGTATGTAGTTGTGGTTTCGTGTTTTAGTATTGAATTGCAGGTTTTATGGAGTTTTCTCCTTATTCCCGAGCCTTTTGGAAGCAACCACGGCTTTACGAGATGTTACGAGGCACGTAGGATGGCTCACGAGCTTTACGGATAGTATACGAGGTCCCAAGACCCCTAAACATGAAGATTAGAGAGCCAAAGAGTCAAGAAGGAGGTTTTCGTGCACTGATCGGGCAGAAATGGCCCGATCGGGCGAATAAATATTGATCGGGTATGAAAGTTGCGGACCCGATCGGGCAAGGTTTGCCCGATCCGATTGGGAGAGGAAGCATGTCCCCAGACCCGATCGGGTGACTACCGCCCGACCCGATCGGGTGGAGTGCTGCCTGGTCTCGTTGCGGTGCTACAGGCGAGGGGAACACACTGGCCCAAGTTGTAGCCAGGCCCGATCGGGTGGCAGCCTCGGGCCCGATCGGGTGGGCCGCTTTTCTCGCCTTATTGCTGCACTGCTGCTGCCAGAGCCCAGGAGTGAAGATCGGGGGAACTTGTATGTGGACCCGATCGGGTACTGTGCTTGGGCCCGATCGGGTCTGGTGCTTTAATCGCGCTTTTTCACTTTTTGTTTCCGTTTTTAGTGAACTTGAGGGGGTATTATAAATACCTTTGCCTCATTATTTTAGAGGGATCTTCGATTCATCTTTCATTAGGTTTAGACTAGTTTTATTCTTCATTGTTCTTAGTTTAATTGAAACACTTTAGATTAATTTAGAGGTGATCAAACCTATTTCAATTTCAATAAAGTTCCTGCTTTCCGTCAATTGGTATTCTTTCTTACCCTAATCTCTTTTATTATTCTTGATTGCTTAGTTTATTTATTTAATTGTTCATGATGCAATTGTTAGGGCTTCATATTAGTTTTGTCGTTGTTAATTCGATCATGTCTGAGTAGTCTCTTTCTAGGGTGTTAGATAGGAAAGCCATGTTTATACCATGATTGCGGTTTAGATTTCTATCAATTTCTAGGGCTTGCTTAGGGTGATTGTGATGTGTTTTGTTCTTTATTGAGTAATTAACGTTATTGCGCAGTTTCGTTGGTTGCTTGTGGTTAATAGTTGTTTGCACAGATCCGTCTTACGACTAGAGGCCTAGGACATGTCAGTAGTTCTGATTACGTTAGTGAATATGCGGCGTATGTTGAACTATGAGCGTTGATTCTTAACCATAGCTCAACATAGGCTCTAATCACCCGACTCTTGACTTAGGTTTTGGTAGTAGTTGACCCTATTTGATTGGTATAAGCATGGTGGACCGACCTAATACCCTAGGTTTTTATTCCATAGTTTAATCCTCAATTTATTCGGTCTTCTGTAGTCTATTCTTTAGTTTAATTAATTCCTTCCTGATTTCATCTGGAGTAGCTGAATTGGTTGAATATTGATTTAGAAACTCTGTCTCCCTGTGGATTCGACCCTGCTTCCACTGACTACCTTGTTAGAGGTCCGTAGGTTTATTTTTGATTAGGTGACACGACTAAAACCTATCAAATTTTGGCGCCGTTGCCGGGGAGACGGCTAGTTCTCTAAGTTTTTATTTAATTATTTGGTCTACTTCTCTGTGCCTCATTGGAACTTCATTGTTTCAATCGGGGTACCCTGTACTACTGCTTTTTGTTTCTTTTGTATGCCCAGGTCCCAAAGAAACGGTTCCCCCATTCCAGCGGACCCCGATCTTGATAGGACAATCAGGCGGATCCGAAAGATAAAGCAGAAAGAAAAGCAGTCTGTTCAGCTGAACACCTCTGGAACAGACACCTTTAATTCAGTCATGTCAAAGTCACTAGAAGACATATGGGGTGCCCAACCCAGATAGTCTCTCCACTGGACCTACTATGCCCACCATTGCCACAACAAATTTTGAGATTAAGCCTGGACTCATCAGCATGGTCCAGCAAAATCAGTTTGGTGGGCATCCTACTGAAGATCCGGCAAATCATCTGCAACGGTTTCAACAACTTTGTCGAACCGTTAAACATGCCGGCGTCACTCCAGATCAACTCAAAGTCATGTTGTTCGAGTTTTCACTGAGAGATAGAGCCCAAAAATGGTTGAACGATGTGAAAGAAACCGAGTGGAGTGAGATTTCTGCTGCATTTCTGAGAGAGTATTACCCACCCACTAAAACAACAGAAATCAGAAATAAACTGGCCACGTTTTCCCAAGAGCCTGATGAAACATTAAGGGAAGCGTGGGCCAGGTTTAGAGATCTACAGAGAGAGTGTCCACACCACAACATGGACAAATGGTTCTTGACGCAGACATTCTACAATGGTCTGCAGCCTCAGACGAAGAGTATTGTTGATTCGTCTGCAGGAGGAGTTTTTCTGGATAAGGAAGTGGATGTAGGCTACGAGTTTCTATCAAACCTCGCAGCCAATGATCATTCCACTTCCCGAAGCCTCACGAGGAAGGTACTGGAGGTAGATGCCATTGCATTATTGACTTCGCAGATGGCGAAGCTGAGTCAACAGATTAACACCTTCAACTCCTCTTCCTCAGCAGGACCTCCTTTGAGTATCAATGCTATGTCTACCATAGCACCCATTACCTCATCTTACTGCGAGGTATGTGGTGTTTAGGGTCACTTTGGGCATGACTGTCAGTTCAGTCAATTTCAGATGGAGCAGGCCAATGCCTTCCAACAAAGACCACAAACCTTCCCCCCTTCACATAACTACCAAAACCCACAAAACTATCAACCTACACCTCCACAAAACTATCCTAAACCCTCATACCATCAAACCCCACAACATTTCCAAAGACCACCACCACAAAACTTCCATCATCCCAATAACTCCCAAATTCCACAAAATTTCCACACCCCACCTCCACAAAACAACAACCCACAAGAGCCTAGCAATTCTCAACTTATGAAACTGATATTATCTATGCAAAAGGCAAATGAGGAAACACAGAAGGCCCAAGAGGAAACACGGAGGGCCCAAGAGGAAGCACGGAGGGCCCAAGAGAAGCACATCAAACTTCTCGAGGCTCAAGTTGCTCAATTAGCAGAAACTAATGCACAGAGGCAGCAGGGACAATTGCCAGGGCAACCCGTTCAGAGAGAACATGTGAATGCCATCACTCTTCGTAGTGGCATTGCATATGATGCCCCTCCAGTGCCCATTGATGAGGTTACCCCGACTGCAGGGAAGAAGAGGGTGGTAGAGGAAGGGAAAAGGAAGAATTCGACGTCTGAAGTCGATTTGTCTGCAGAAGCTGAACAGATAGGGAAGAAAAAGGAGAAGGTTACTGAAACGCCTTTTGCACCAAGGCTACCTTTTCCTCACAGGATGCAACAATCCAAGGTCGATCAGCAGTTTGGTAAGTTCTTGGCTATGGTCAAGAACCTTGAGGTAACAATTCCATTCACAGATTTAATTACCCAAGTGCCTGTTTATGCCAAATTTCTAAAAGACATGATCACTAAGAAAAGAGACTTTGGTGGGGTACAACGTGTCGCTCTTACTAAGAGTGTAGTGCTTTTATTCAAAATAAAACCCCACCAAAGTTAAAAGATCCTGGTAGTTTTTCTATGCCCTGCCATGTTGGACCTATTTTTATTGATAAGGCTTTGTGTGATTTAGGTGCTTCTGTTTCTGTTATGCCATTGTCTGTTTATAAGAAACTGAACATGGGAGCCCTTAAATGCACACAAATCACTTTACAGATGGCGGATCGTTCTATAAAATACCCTCTAGGTGTTTTAGAGGACGTTCCTGTTAGGGTAGGGAAATTCTATATTCCTGTTGATTTGTGGTATTAGATATGGATGAGGATGCCCAGATTCCTATTATCTTGGGTAGGCCATTTTTGTGTACTGCTGGTGCTGTCATTGATGTCAAGTCTGGGTCTTTAACTCTAAGTGTTGGTGACGATAAAGTGATTTTTAAACTAACCAATGCTGTTAAGGCACCTATGCTTGAACAATCTTGTTGCAAGGATGAGGTTCTGGATGAAGTAGGTGTGGAGAAGGTTCCAATTCCACCTAAGGTTGCCTCGCCGTCTGGAGGCATTATCAAGAACTTTTGGAGGAGCAAGATGTTTGATGAGGGTGGCACTCATTGCCAAGCCCCTCCTATTTGAGAGAGGGAGGATTATGGTCGTGCGGGACCTTTATAAACCAGCGCTGTGCGAGAGGCAACTCGTATTATTCTTTCCCATTTTTCCTTTTCTTTTCATTTTTTTTATTCTTTTTATTTTTCTTCTTTTTGTGAGCGAGAGTGAGGGCACTAACATTGTTTTTCCTCTTAGCATAGTCCTTATCACCTTTTGGCATTGAGGACACTGCCAAGTTCGGCTTGGGGGAGGAGTTCTGTTTGTATTCCCTATCTCTTTTACTGCTTTCTAGGATAGATTTACTGCTTTCAAAAATACTGAAAAAAATCAAAAAAAATATGGTTCCCATGACTGGTTTAGTTGCCTCCCTGTGCCCCTTGCTGTGCTCTATTTAAAAATGACTTGACTTTGTTTTCTGGATAGCTGGGCATTTGTGATCTTGAGGCTATGATTTGATGTTTGATTGCTATGATTTCAAGCATTTTTTGATTATATTAGACCACTTTGTGCTGCATACCTGAATTGGTTAGACAATGAGGCCTTTTTGTAGCCTATTGGATTCATATTATTATCCAGTCTGTTCTTGTGTGTTAGTTCCTCTTTAGTGGATTGATCTTGACTTTGACTTCGTACTTGTCTGATTTTAGACGACTTGTAGCATGTGCTGTGATAGAGGCGTTCTTTTGTCTTATTCTCGAGCTTCAGAGTGAGTTTTTGATATACTTTTATCCTCCTTGGCCCCGCTGAGCCTAATGACTTGTTTCGTGTTACTTAAACCACTATTATGAGCCCAAAGCCTTCACTTGATATATTTCCAAGCCTAGCTTGGGGGAGCTTTTGTATGGGTTAATTTTGAGATTGGTTTGTTGGTTTTGTTTGGTTTTTGAGGAATTTAAAAGTGTATTTGCTGTGGTTTGAGAGTGAGAAAGAGAAAAGAAAAAGCAAGTTTAGAGTTGCGTAAATGAAGTTCAGAAAAATGAAAGAAAAATGAAATGAAAATTCAAAAGAATTCTAGTTCTTTCATTCACGTACGTTCATAAAGGAATATTCGCTCCATTGCTAGAAAATTGGGTTTGTTATGAGCTTTTCATTGATTTATGAGAGTTGGGTTACTTTACATGGTTTTATGGTGATTGTTGGGAGTTGTGTAGGTCATCTTAGGCCTTGTTTGAATGGTTAAAGTTTCCTCTTTCTTGGTTTTTCCACCACATTACCCAAAAGTATCCTCTACCTCTCACCTAAGCCCCATTACAACCCTATAAAGTCCTCTTGAGCTCGTGTCTGCAATGTTCATTTGATTGATTTCGAGTTAGTTTGTCAAAGTTAAAGAGTATTTCTGCTAATTTAGTCGACTTGACTAGGATGAGCGTCATTGAACCTTCTTAAACACATGAGAGTGTGAGTGGGAAGGGTACTTATGGTCGGGTTGGTGAGTGTTCGGGCACATTCTTTGCCTGCCACAAAATTGAGAGGAGTGACACCCTTGTGAGTGCCTTTTCAGGACTTGTATGCTTTGTGGATGCTTGAGTTTGATAAATTTCTTGAATGATTGGTGGTTGGATGGATTTGATGAGCCAAACTTGAATTATGCCTGCTTGAACGATTCTTAGTCTTGAAAATGTTTTGAGCTTTGATTTGTTTTTATCTTTGGGGTGAGGTAATCTATTCCATGTTCATGTGCTGTTTGCTTGAGGACAAGCAAAGGTTTATCTTGGGGGAGTTTGATATCACGTATTTATATAGAGTTTTCTCCCTTATTTACAAGCTAATTTGTGCGTCATTGGAGCTCTTGGGAGCTAATTTGTGCTAACTATCGTATGTAGTTGTGGTTTCGTGTTTTAGTATTGAATTGCAGGTTTTATGGAGTTTTCTCCTTATTCCCGAGCCTTTTGGAAGCAACCACGGCTTTACGAGATGTTACGAGGCACGTAGGATGGCTCACAAGATTTACGGATAGTTTAGGAGGTCCCAAGACCCCTAAACATGAAGATTAGAGAGCCAAAGAGTCAAGAAGGAGGTTTCCGTGCACTGATCGGCAGAAATGGCCCGATCAGGCGAATAAATATTGATCGGGTATGAAAGTTGCGGACCCGATCGGGTAACGTTTGCCCGATCCGATCGGGCGAGGAAGCATGTCCCCAGACCCGATCGGGTGACTACCGCCCGACCCGATCGGGTGGAGTGCTGCTTGGTCTCGTTGCGGTGCTACAGGCGAGGGGAACACGCTGGCCCAAGTTGTAGCCAGGCCCGATCGGGTGGGCCGCTTTTCTCGCCTTATTGCTGCACTGCTGCTGCCAGTGCCCAGGAGTGAAGATTGGGGGAACTTGTATGTGGGCCCGATCGGGTACTGTGCTCGGGCCCGATCGGGTCTGGTGCTTTAATCGCGCTTTTTCACTTTTTGTTTCCGTTTTTAGTGAACTTGAGGGGGTATTATAAATACCTTTTCCTCATTATTTTAGAGGGATCTTCGATTCATCTTTCATTAGGTTTAGACTAGTTTTATTCTTCATTGTTCTTAGTTTAATTGAAACACTTTAGATTAATTTAGAGGTGATCAAACCTATTTCAATTTCAATAAAGTTCCTGCTTTCCGTCAATTGGTATTCTTTCTTACCCTAATCTCTTTTATTATTCTTGATTGCTTAGTTTATTTATTTAATCGTTCATGATGCAATTGTAAGGGTTTCATATTAGTTTTGTCGTTGTTAATTCGATCATGTCTGAGTAGTCTCTTTCTAGGGTGTTAGATAGGAAAGCCATGTTTATACCATGATTGCGGTTTAGATTTCTATCAATTTCTAGGGCTTGCTTAGGGTGATTGTGATGTGGTTTGTTCTTTATTGAGTAATTAACGTTATTGCGCAGTTTCGTTGGTTGCTTGTGGTTAATAGTTGTTTGCACAGATCCGTCTTACGACTAGAGGCCTAGGACACGTCAGTAGTTCTGATTACGTTAGTGAATATGCGGCGTATGTTGAACTATGAGCGTTGAGTCTTAACCATAGCTCAACATAGGCTCTAATCACCCGACTCTTGACTTAGGTTTTGGTAGTAGTTGACCCTATTTGATTGGTATAAGCATGGTGGACCGACCTAATACCCTAGGTTTTTATTCCATAGTTTAATCCTCAATTTATTCGGTCTTCTGTAGTCTATTCTTTAGTTTAATTAATTCCTTCCTGATTTCATCTGGAGTAGCTGAATTGGTTGAATATTGATTTAGAAACTCTGTCTCCCTGTGGATTCGACCCTGCTTCCATTGACTACCTAGTTAGAGGTCCGTAGGTTTATATTTGATTAGGTGACACGACTAAAATCTATCATCAATCCACTAAAGAGGAACTAACACACAAGAATAGACTGGATAATAATATGAATCCAATAGGCTACAAAGAGGCCTCACGGTCTAACCAATTCAGGTATGCAGCACAAAGTGGTCTAATATAATCCAAAAATGCTCGAAATCATAGCAATCAAACATCAAATCATAGCCTCAAGATCACAAATGCCCAGCTATCCAGAAAACAAAGTCAAATCATTTTCAAATAGAGCACAGCAAGGGGCACAGGGAGGCAACTAAACCAGTCATGGGAACCATATTTTTTTTTTATTTTTTCAGTATTTTTCGAAAAATGTAAATCTACTCTAGAAAGCAGTAAAAGAGATAGGGAATACAAACAGAACTCCTCCCCCAAGCTAAACTTGGCAGTGTCCTCAATGCCAAAAGGTGATAAGGACTATGCTAAGAGGAAAAACAATGTTAGTACCCTCACTCTCGCTCACAAAAAGAAGAAAAATAAAAAGAAAAAAAAATATGAAAAGAAAAGGAAAAAGGGAAAGAATACGAGTTGCCTCTCGCACAGCGCTGGTTTATAAAGGTCCCGCACGACCATAATCCTCCATCTCTCAAATAGGAGGGGCTTGGCAGTGAGTGCCACCCTCATCAAACATCTTTCTCCTCCAAATGTTCTTGACAATGCCTCCAGAGGGTGAGGCAACCTTAGGTGGAATTGGAACCTTCTCCACACCTACTTCATCCAGAACCTCATCCCTGCAACAAGATTGTTCAAGCATAGGTGCCTTAACAGCATTGGTTAGTTTAAAAATCACTTTATAGTCACCAACACTCAGAGTTAAAGACCCAGACTTGACATCAATGTCAGCACCAGCAGTACACAAAAACGGCCTACCCAAGATAATAGGAATCTGGGCATCCTCATCCATACCTAACACCACAAAATCAACAGGAATATAGAATTTCCCTACCCTAACAGGAACGTCCTCTAAAACACCTAGAGGGTATTTTATAGAACGATCTGCCATCTGTAAAGTGATTTGTGTGCATTTAAGGGCTCCCATGTTCAGTTTCTTATAAACAGACAATGGCATAACAGAAACAGAAGCACCTAAATCACACAAATCCTTATCAATAAAAATAGGTCCAAGATGGCAGGGTATAGAAAAACTACCCGGATCTTTTAACTTTGGTGGGGTTTTATTTTGAATAAAAGCACTACACTCTTCAGTAAGAGCGACACGTTCTACCCCACCAAAGTCTCTTTTCTTAGTGATCATGTCTTTCAGAATTTTTGGCATAAACAGGCACTTGGGTAATTAAATCTGTGAATGGAATTGTTACCTCAAGGTTCTTGAACATAGCCAAGAACTTACCAAACTGTAGATCGACCTTGGATTGTTGCATCCTGTGAGGAAAAGGTAGCCTTGGTGTAAAAGGCGTTTCAGAAACCTTCTCCTTTTTCTTCCCTATCTGTTCAGCTTCTGCAGACAAATCGACTTCAGACGTCGAATTCTTCCTTTTCCCTTCCTCTACCACCCTCTTCTTCCCTGCAGTCGGGGTAACCTCATCAATGGGCACTGGAGGGGCATCATATGCAATGCCACTACGAAGAGTGATGGCATTCACATGTTCTCTCTGAACGGGTTGCCCTGGCAATTGTCCCTGCTGCCTCTGTGCATTAGTTTCTGCCAATTGAGCAACTTAAGCCTCGAGAAGTTGGATGTGCTTCTCTTGGGCCCTCCGTGCTTCCTCTTGGGCCATCCGTGTTTCCTCTTGGGCCCTCCGTGTTTCCTCATTTGCCTTTTGCATAGACAATATCAGTTTCATCAGTTCAGAATTGCTAGGCTCTTGTGGGTTGTTGTTTTGTGGAGGTGGGGTATGGAAATTTTGTGGAATTTGGGAGTTATTGGGATGATGGAAGTTTTGTGGTGGTGGTCTTTGGAAATGTTGTGGGGTTTGATGGTATGAGGGTTTAGGATAGTTTTGTGGAGGTGTAGATTGATAGTTTTGTGGGTTTTGGTAGTTATGTGAAGGGGAGAAGGTTTCTGGACTTTGTTGGAAGGCATTGGCCTGCTCCATCTGAAATTGACTGAACTGACAGTCATGCCCAAAGTGACCCTGAACACCACATACCTCGCAGTAAGATGAGGTAATGGGTGCTATGGCAGACATAGCATTGATACTCAAAGGAGGTGCTGCTGAGGAAGAGGAGTTGAAGGTGTTAATCTGTTGACTCAGCTTCGCCATCTGCGAAGTCAATAATGCAATGACATCTACCTCAAGTACCTTCCTCGTGAGGCTTCGGGAAGTGGAATGATCATTGGCTGCGAGGTTTGATAGAAACTCGTAGCCTACATCCACTTCCTTATCCAGAAAAACTCCTCCTGCAGACGAATCAACAATACTCTTCGTCTGAGGCTGCAGACCATTGTAGAAAGTCTGCGTCAAGAACCATTTGTCCATGTTGTGGTGTGGACACTCTCTCTGTAAATCTCTAAACCTAGCCCACGCTTCCCGTAATGTTTCATCAGGCTCTTGGGAAAACGTGGCCAGTTTATTTCTGATTTCTGCTGTTTTAGTGGGTGGGTAATACTCTCTCAGAAATGCAGCAGAAATCTCACTCAATTCGGTTTCCTTCACATCATTCAACAATTTCTGGGCTCTATCTCTCAGTGAAAACTCGAACAACATGACCTTGAGTTGATCTGGAGTGACGCCGGCATGTTTAACTGTTCGACAAAGTTGTTGAAACCGTTGCAGATGATTTGCCGGATCTTCAGTAGGATGCCCACCAAACTGATTTTGCTGGACCATGCTGATGAGTCCAGGCTTGATTTCGAAATTTGCTGCGGCAATGGTGGGCATGGTAGGTCCAGTGGAGAGACCATCTAGGTTGGGCACCCCATATGACTTCAGTGACTTTAACATGACTGAACTCAAGGTGTCTGTTCCAGAGGTGTTCAGCTGAATAGACTGCTTTTCTTTCTACTTTATCTTTCGGATCCGCCTGATTGTCCTAGTAAGATCGGGGTCCGCTGGAATTGGGGAACCGTTTCTTTGGGACCTGGGCATACAAAAGAAACAAAAAGCAGCAGTAAAACGTACCTCAAATGAAGTTCCAATGAGGTATAGAGAAGTAGACCAAATAATCAAATAAAAATTTAGAAAACTAGCCGTCTCCCCGGCAACGGCGCCAAAATTTGATAGGTTTTAGTCGTATCACCTAATCAAAAATAAACCTACGGTCCTCTAACTAAGGTAGTCAGTGGAAGCAGGGTCGAATCCACAGGGAGACAGAGTTTCTAAATCAATATTCAACCAATTCAGCTACTTCAGAGTAAATGAGGAAGGAATTAATTAAACTAATGATTAAGCTAAGAAAGACGAATTAAACAAAGGATTTAACTATGGAATAAAAACCTAGGGTATTAGGTCGGTCCACCATGCTTATACCAATCAAACAAGGTCAACAACTATCAAAACCTAAGTCAAGAGTCGGGGGATTAGAGCCTATGTTGAGCTATGGTTAAGACTCAACGCTCATAGTTCGACATACGCCGCATGTTCACTAACGTAATCAGAACTACTGACGTGTCCTAGGCCTCTAGTCGTAAGACGGATCTGTGCAAACAACTATTAACCACAAGCAACCAACGAAACTGCGCAATAACGTTAATTACTCAATAAAGAACAAATCACATCACAATCACCTTAATCAAGCCCTAGAAATCAATAAGAGTCTAAATCACAATCATGGTATAAACATGGCTTTCCTATCTAACACCCTAGAAAGAGACTACTCACTCATAATCGAATTAACAACAACAAAGCTAATATGAAACCCTAACAATTGCTTCATGAACGATTAAATAAATAAACTAAGCAATTGAGAATAATAAAAGAGATTAGGGCAAGAAAGAATACCAATTAACGGAAAGCAGGAACTTTTATTGAAATCGAAATAGGTTTGATCACCTCTAAATTAATCTAAAGTGTTTGAATTGAACTAAGAACAATGAAGAATAAAACTAGTCTAAAGCTAATGAAAGATCATTAAAAGATGTATATCAAGATAATGAGGAAAAAAGGTATTTATAATACCCCCTCAAGTTAACTAAAAACGGAAACAAAAGGCGAAATCCGCGTAAAAGGGTGCCAGACCCGATCGGGCCCGAGGACAGTACCCGATCGGGCCGAGTGCAAAACATCGTCAATCCGCTCCTGGGTCAGCGCAGCTTCAGCAGCAATAGTGGAGTGGAAATCTGGGCCAACCCGATCCAGCACCCGATCTGATCGGGCGAGGAAGCATGTCCCCAGACCCGATCGGGTGACCACCGCCCGACCCGATCGGGCAACCCTTGCCCGATCGGGTCCGCAACATCTACACCCGATCAGTATTTCTTCGCCCGATCGGGCCATTTCTGCCCGATCAGTGCACGGAAACCTCCTTTTTGACTCTTTGGCTCTCTAATCTTCACGTTTAGGATTCTTGGGACCTTTTAATCTACCCATAAAGCTCGTGAGCCATCCTACGTGCCTCGTAACATCTCGTAAAGTCGTGGTTGCTTCCAAATGGCTCGGGAATAAGGAGAAAACTCCATAAAACATGCAATTCAACACTAAAATACCAAAACCACAACTATATACGATAGTTAGCACAAAATAGCTCCCAAGAGCTCCAATGACGCACAAATTAGCTTGTAAATAAGGGAGAAAACTCTATATAAATACGTGATATCAAAGCCCTTTGATCAAACTCAATTTAAAGCAAAGGGTAAAACCGTCATAGTCTCTTAGACGATTTGTGGTGAATAAACATCTTTCAAATCATTTTGTTTTGCATAATTACCAAATATTTTTAAGTCCTTCAATAGGTATTAGATCTATTTAAAGCATATGAAGTCCTTCGATCAAACTCAATTCAAATCAAAAACCGTCGTAGTCTCGTATGGGATTTCTAGTGTATAAACACCTTTCAAATCATTGTTTGTGCTTAATTACCAAAATATTTTTAACTCCTTGAATGGGTATTCGATATATTTTAATCATATGAAGCATTTGGATTACACTTATTTCAAAGCAAAGGGTAAAACCGTCATAGTGTCTTAGGCGATTTGTGGTGTATGAACACCTTTCAAATTATTTTGGTTGTGAATAATAACCAAATATTTTTGAGTCCTTGAATAGGTATTAAATATTTTTAAAGCATATGAAGCCCTTGGATCAAACTCAATTTAAGGCAAAGGGTAAAATCGTCATAGTCTCTTTGGGGATTTGTGGTGTATGAACACCTTTCAAATTATTTTTTGTGCTTAATTACCAAATATTTTTGACTCCTTGAATTGGTATTAGTTATATTTCAATCATATGAAGCCCTTGGATCAAACATATTTCAAATCAAAAGGTAAAATCGTCATAGTGTCTTAGGCGGTTTGTGGTGCATGAACACCTTTCAAATCATTTTGTTGTGAATAATTACCAAATATTTTTGACTCCTTAAATAGGTATTAGATATGTTTAAAGCATATGAAGCCCTTGGATCAAACTCAATTCAAATTAAAGGGTAAAACTGTCATAGCCTCTTTGGCGATTTGTGGTGTATGAACACCTACAAATTATTTTCTTGTGAATATTTAAAAAATATTTACGACTCCTTGAATAGGTATTATATATATTTAAAGCATACGAAGCCCTTGGATCAAACTCAATTTAAATCAAAGGGTAAAACTGTCATAGTCTCTTAGGCGATTTGCGGTGAATGAACACTTTTCAAATCATTTTGTTTTGGATAATTACCAAATATTTTTGAGTCCTTGAATAGGTATTAGATCTATTTAAAGCATATGAAGTCCTTCGATCAAACACAATTCAAATCAAAAACCGTCATAGTCTCGTAGGGGATTTGTGGTGTATAAACACCTTTCAAATCATTGTTTGTGCTTAATTACCATAATATTTTTAACTCCTTAAATGGGTATTAGATATATTTTAATAATATGATGCATTTGGATCAAACTTATTTAAAATCAAAGGGTAAAACCGTCATAGTGTCTTAGGCGATTTGTGGTGTATGAACACCTTTCAAATTAATTTGGTTGTGAATAATAACCAAATATTTTTGAGTCATTGAATAGGTGTTAGATCTTTTTAAAGCATATGAAGTCCTTGGATCAACCTCAATTTAAATCAAAGGGTAAAACCGTCATATTCTCTTAGGGGATTTGTAGTGTATGAACATCTTTCAAATCTTTTTTTGCGCTTAATTACCAAATATTTTTTACTCCTTCAATAGGTATTATATATATTTCAATCATTTGAAACCCTTGGATCAAACTTATTTCATATCAAAGGGTAAAACCGTCATAGTCTCTTAGGCGATTTGTGGTGTATGAAAACCTTTCAAATCATTTGGTATTCAATAATCACCAAAACAAAATTGAGTCCTTGAGTAGATATTAGATATATTTAAATTATATAAATCCCTTTGATCTAACATAATTCAAATCAAAGGGTAAAACCGTCATAGTCTCTTAGGCGATTTGTGGTGTATGGACACCTTTAATATTATTTTGTTGTGAATAATTACCAAATATTTTGGAGTCCTTGAATAGGTATTAGATATGTTTAAAGCATATGAAGCCCTTGGATCAAACTCAATTCAAATTAAAGGGTAAAACCGTCATAGTCTCTTAGGCGATTTGTGGTGTATGAACACCTGTCAAATTATTTTGTTGTGAATATTTACAAAATATTTATGACTCCTTGAATAGGTATTCTATATATTTAAAGCATATGAAGCCCTTAGATCAAACTCAATTTAAAGCAAAGGGTAAAACCGTCATAGTGCCTTAGGCGATTTGTGGTGTATGAACACCTTTAAAATCATTTCGTTTTGAATAATTACCAAATATTTTTGAGTCCTTGAATAGGGTTTAGATCTATGTAAAGCATATGAAGTCCTTCGATCAAACACAATTTAAATCAAAAACCGTCATAGTCTCGTAGGGGATTTGTGGTGTATAAGCACCTTTCAAATCATTGTTTGTGCTTAATTACCAAAATATTTTTAACTCCTTGAATGGGTACTAGATATATTTGAATCATATGAAGCATTTAGATCAAACTTATTTCAAATCAAAGGGTAAAACCGTCATAGTGTCTTAGGCGATTTGTGGTGTATGAACACCTTTAAAATTATTTTGGTTGTGAATAATAAACAAATATTTTTGAGTCCTTGAATAGGTGTTAGATATATTTAAAGCATATAAAGACCTTGGATCAAACTCAATTCAAATCAAAAGGCAAAACTGTCATAGTCTCTTAGGCTATTTGTGGTGAATGAACACCTTTCAAACCATTTTGTTGGGAATAATTACCAAATATTTTATGAGTCCTTGAATAGGTATTATATATTTTTAATGCATATGAATTCCTTGGATCAACCTCAATTCAAATCAAAGGGTAAAACCCTTATAGTCTCTTAGGGGATTTGTGGTGTATGAACACCTTTCAAATAATTATTTGTGCTTAGTTACCAAATATTTTTTACTCCTTCAATAGGTATTAGATATATTTCAATCACATGAAACCCTTGGATCAAACTTATTTCAAATCAAAGGGTAAAACCGTCATAGTCTCTTAGGTGATTTGTGGTGTATTGACACCTTTAATATTAATATTTTGTGAATAATTACCAAATATTTTTGAGTCCTTGAATAGGTATTAGATATGTTTAAATCATATGAAGCCCTTGGATCAAACTCAATTCAAATTAAAGGGTAAAACTGTCATCATCTCTTAGTCGATTTGTGGTGTATGAAAACCTTTCAAATTATTTTGTTATGAATATTTACAAAATATTTATGATTCCTTGAATAGGTATTTTATATATTTAAAGCATATGAAGCCCTTGGATCAAACTCAATTTAAATCAAAGGGTCAAACCGTCATAGTCTCTTAGACGATTTGTGGTGTATGAACACCTTTCAAATCATTTTGTTTTTAATAATTACCAAATATTTTTGAGTCCTTGCATAGGTATTAGATCTATTTAAACCATATGAAGTCCTTCGATCAAACTCAATTCAAATGAAAAACCGTCATAGTCTCGTAGGGGATTTCTGGTGTATAAACACCTTTCAAATCATTGTTTGTGCTTAATTACAAAAATATTATTAACTCCTTGAATTGGTATTAGATATATTTTAATCATATGAAGCATTTGGATCAAACTGATTTCAAATCAAAGGGTAAAACCGTCATAGTGTCTTAGGCAATTTGTGGTGTATGAACACCTTTAAAATTATTTTGTTGTGAATAATAACCAAATATTTTTAAGTCCTTCAATAGGTGTTAGATATATTTAAAGCATATGAAGCCCTTAGATCAAACTCAATTCAAATTAAAGGGCAAAACCGTCATAGTCTCTTAGGCGATTTGTGGTGAATGAACACCTTTCAAATAATTTTGTTGGGAATAATTACCAAATATTTTTTGAGTCCTTGAATAGGTATTAGATCTTTTTAATGCATGTGAAGTCCTTAGATCAACCTCAATTGAAATCAAAGGGTAAAACCGTTATAGTCTCTTAGGGGATTTGTGGTGTATGAACACCTTTCAAATTAATTTGGTTGTGAATAATAACCAAATATTTTTGAGTCATTGAATAGGTGTTAGATCTTTTTAAAGCATATGAAGTCCTTGGATCAACCTCAATTTAAATCAAAGGGTAAAACCGTCATATTCTCTTAGGGGTTTTGTAGTGTATGAACATCTTTCAAATCTTTTTTTGTGCTTAATTACCAAATATTTTTTACTCCTTCAATAGGTATTATATATATTTCAATCATTTGAAACCCTTGGATCAAACTTATTTCATATCAAAGGGTAAAACCGTCATAGTCTCTTAGGCGATTTGTGGTGTATGAAAACCTTTCAAATCATTTGGTATTCAATAATTACCAAAACAAAATTGAGTCCTTGAGTAGATATTAGATATATTTAAATCATATAAATCCCTTTGATCTAACATAATTCAAATCAAAGGGTAAAACCGTCATAGTCTCTTAGGCGATTTGTGGTGTATGGACACCTTTAATATTATTTTGTTGTGAATAATTACCAAATATTTTGGAGTCCTTGAATAGGTATTAGATATGTTTAAAGCATATGAAGCCCTTGGATCAAACTCAATTCAAATTAAAGGGTAAAACCGTCATAGTCTCTTAGGCGATTTGTGGTGTATGAACACCTGTCAAATTATTTTGTTGTGAAAATTTACAAAATATTTATGACTCCTTGAATAGGTATTCTATATATTTAAAGCATATGAAGCCCTTAGATCAAACTCAATTTAAAGCAAAGGGTAAAACCGTCATAGTGCCTTAGGCGATTTGTGGTGTATGAACACCTTTAAAATCATTTCGTTTTGAATAATTACCAAATATTTTTGAGTCCTTGAATAGGTTTTAGATCTATGTAAAGCATATGAAGTCCTTCGATCCAACACAATTCAAATAAAAAACCGTCATAGTCTCGTAGGGGATTTGTGGTGTATAAGCACCTTTCAAATCATTGTTTGTGCTTAATTACCAAAATATTTTTAACTCCTTGAATGGGTATTAGATATATTTGAATCATATGAAGCATTTAGATCAAACTTATTTCAAATCAAAGGGTAAAACCGTCATAGTGTCTTAGGCGATTTGTGGTGTATGAACACCTTTAAAATTATTTTGGTTGTGAATAATAAACAAATATTTTTGAGTCCTTGAATAGGTGTTAGATATATTTAAAGCATATAAAGACCTTGGATCAAACTCAATTCAAATCAAAAGGCAAAACTGTCATAGTCTCTTAGGCTATTTGTGGTGAATGAACACCTTTCAAATCATTTTGTTGGGAATAATTATCAAATATTTTCAGAGTCCTTGAATAGGTATTATATATTTTTAATGCATATGAATTCCTTGGATCAACCTCAATTCAAATCAAAGGGTAAAACCCTTATAGTCTCTTAGGGGATTTGTGGTGTATGAACACCTTTCAAATAATTATTTGTGCTTAGTTACCAAATATTTTTTACTCCTTCAATAGGTAATAGATATATTTCAATCATATGAAACCCTTGGATCAAACTTATTTCAAATCAAAGGGTAAAACCGTCATAGTCTCTTAGGTGATTTGTGGTGTATTTACACCTTTAATATTAATTTTTTGTGAATAATTACCAAATATTTTTGAGTCCTTGAATAGGTATTAGATATGTTTAAATCATATGAAGCCCTTGGATCAAACTCAATTCAAATTAAAGGGTAAAACTGTCATCATCTCTTAGTCGATTTGTGGTGTATGAAAACCTTTCAAATTATTTTGTTATGAATATTTACAAAATATTTATGATTCCTTGAATAGGTATTTTATATATTTAAAGCATATGAAGCCCTTGGATCAAACTCAATTTAAATCAAAGGGTCAAACCGTCATAGTCTCTTAGACGATTTGTGGTGTATGAACACCTTTCAAATTATTTTGTTTTTAATAATTACCAAATATTTTTGAGTCCTTGCATAGGTATTAGATCTATTTAAAGCATATGAAGTCCTTCGATCAAACTCAATTCAAATGAAAAACCGTCATAGTCTCGTAGGGGATTTCTGGTGTATAAACACCTTTCAAATCATTGTTTGTGCTTAATTACAAAAATATTTTTAACTCCTTGAATTCGTATTAGATATATTTTAATCATATGAAGCATTTGGATCAAACTGATTTCAAATCAAAGGGTAAAACCGTCATAGTGTCTTAGGCAATTTGTGGTGTATGAACACCTTTAAAATTATTTTGTTGTGAATAATAACCAAATATTTTTAAGTCCTTCAATAGGGGTTAGATATATTTAAAGCATATGAAGCCCTTAGATCAAACTCAATTCAAATTAAAGGGCAAAACCGTCATAGTCTCTTAGGCGATTTGTGGTGAATGAACACCTTTCAAATAATTTTGTTGGGAATAATTACCAAATATTTTTTGAGTCCTTGAATAGGTATTAGATCTTTTTAATGCATGTGAAGTCCTTAGATCAACCTCAATTGAAATCAAAGGGTAAAACCGTTATAGTCTCTTAGGGGATTTGTGGTGTATGAACACCTTTCAAATCATTTTTTGTGCTTAATTTCCAAATTTTTTTGACTTCTTCAATAGGTATTAGATATATTTCAATCATATGAAACCCTTGGATCAAGCTTATTTTATATCAAAGGGTAAAACCGTCATAGTCTCTTAGGCGATTTGTGGTGTATGAAAACCTTTCAAGTCATTTTGTATTCAATAATTACCAAAACAAAATTGAGTCCTTGAATATATATTAGATATATTTAAATCTTATGAAGCCCTTGGATCTAACTCAATTCAAATCAAAGGGTTAAACCGTCATAGTCTCTTAGGCGATTTTTGGTGTATTAACACCTTTCAAATCATTTTTGGTGCTTAATTACCAAAAAAAATTCACTCCTTGAATTGGTATTAGGTATATTTCAATCATATGAAGCCCTTGGATTAAAATTATTTCAAATTAAAGGGTAAAACCGTCATAGTCTCTTAAACAATTTGTGGTGAATGAACACCTTTCAAAGCATTGTTTGTGCTTCATTACCAAAATATTTTTAACGCCTTGAATTGGTATTAGATATATTTTAATCATATGAAGCATTTGGATCAAACTGATTTCAAATCAAAGGGTAAAACCGTCATAGTGTCTTAGGCGATTTGTGGTGTATGAATACCATTCAAATTATTTTGGTTGTGAATAATAACCAAATATTTTTGAGTCCTTGTATTGGTGTTAGATATATTTGAAGCATATGAGGCCCTTGGATAAAACTCAATTCAAATCAAAGGGCAAAACTGTCATAGTCTCTTAGGCGATTTGTGGTGAATGAACACCTTTCAAATCACTTTGTTGGGAATCATTACCAAATATTTTTTGAGTCCTTGAATAGGTATTAGATATTTTTAAAGCATATAAATTCCTTGGATCAACCTCAATTCAAATCAAAGGGTAAAACCATCATAGTCTCTAAGGGAATTTGTGGTGTATGAACACCTTTCAAATCATTTTTTGTGCTTAATTACCAAATATTTTTGAATCATTCAATAGGTATTAGATATATTTCAATCATATGAAACCCTTGGATCAAACTTATTTCATATCAAAGGGTAAAACCGTTATAGTCTCTTAGGCGATTTGTGGTGTATGAAAACCTTTCAAATCATTTTGTATTGAATAATTAGCAAACAAATTGAGTCCTTCAATAGATATTAGATATATTTAAATTATATGAAGCCCTTGGATTTAACTCAATTAAAGTCAAAGGGTAAAACTATCATAGTATCTTGGGCGATTTTTGGAGTATGAACACCTCCAAATCATTTTTGGTGCTTAATTACCAAATACGTTTCACTCCTTGAAACGGTATTAGGGATATTTCAATCATATGATGCCCTTGGATTAAACATATTTCTAATCAAAGGGTAAAACCGTCATAGTCTCTTAGGCGATTTGTGGTGTATGAACACCTTTCAAATTATTTTGTTGTGAATATTTACAAAATATGTATGACTCCTTGAATAGGTATTATATATATTTAAAGCATATGAAGCCCTTGGATCAAACACAATTTAAATCAAAGGGTAAAACCGTCATAGTCTCTTAGGCAATTTGTGGTGTATAAACACCTTTCAAATCATTTTGTTGTGAATAATTACCAAATATTTTTGAGTCCTTGAATAGGTATTAAGTCTATTTAAAGCATATGAAGCCCTTAGATCAAACTTAATTCAAATCAAAGGGTAAAACCGTCATAGTCTCGTATGGGATTTGTGGTGTATAAACAACTTTCAAATCATTATTTGTGCTTCATTACCAAAATATTTTTAACGCCTTGAATGGGTATTAGATATATTTTAATCATATTAAGCATTTGGATCAAACTTATTTCAAATCAAAGGGTAAAACCGTCATAGTGTCTTATGCGATTTGTGGTGTATGAATACCTTTCAAATTATTTTGGTTGTGAATAATTACCAAATATTTTTGAGTCCTTGTATAGGTGTTAGATATATTTAAAGCATATGAAGCCCTTGGATCAAACTCAATTCAAATCAAAGGGCAAAACCGTCATAGTCTCTTAGGGTATTCGTGGTGTATGAACACCTTTCAAATCATTTTTTGTGCTTAATTACAAAATATTTTTTACTCATTCAATAGGTATTAGATATATTTCAATCATATGAAACCCTTGGATCAAACTTATTTCATATCAAAGGGTAAAACCGTTATAGTCTCTTAGGCGATTTGTGGTGTATGAAAACCTTTCAAATCATTTTGAATACAATAATTACCAAAACAAAATTAAGTCCTTGAATAGATATTAGATATATTTAAATCATATGAATCCCTTGGATCTAACTCAATTCAAATCAAAGAGTAAAACCGTCATAGTCTCTTAGGCGATTTTTGGTGTATGAACACCTTTTAAATCATTTTTGGTGCTTAATTATCAAATATTTTTCACTCCTTGAATTGGTATTAGGTATATTTCAATCATATGAAGCCCTTGGATTAAACTTATTTCAAATCAAAGGGTAAAACCGTCATAATCTCTTAGGCGATTTGTTGTGTATGAAGCCCTTTCAAATCATTTTATTGTGAATATTTACAAAATATTTATGACTCCTTGAATAGGTATTATATATATTTAAAGCATATAAATCCCTTGGATCAAACTCAATTTAAATCAAAGGGTAAAACCGTCATAGTCTCTTATGCGATTTGTTGTGTATGAAGCCCTTTCAAATCTTTTTATTGTGAATAATTACCAAATATTTTTGAGTCCTTTAATAGGTACTAGATCTATTTAAAGCATATGATGCCCTTGGATCAAACTCAATTCAAAACAAAGGGTAAAACCGTAATAGTCTCTTAGGCGATTTATGGTGAATGAACACCTTTCAAATTATTTTGTTTTGAATAATTACCAAATATTTTTGAGTCCTTGAATAGGTATTAGATCTATTTAAAGCATATGAAGTCCTTTGATCAAACTCAATTCAAATCAAAAACCGTCATAGTCTCGTAGGGGATTTGTGGTGTATACACAACTTTCAAATCATTGTTTGTGCTTAATTACCAAAATATTTTTAACGCCTTGAATGGGTATTAGATATATTTTAATCAAATGAAGCATTTGGATCAAACTTATTTCAAATCAAAGGGTAAAACCGTCATAGTGTCTTAGGCTATTTGTTGTGTATGAATACCTTTGAAAAATTTTGGTTGTGAATAATAACAAAATATTTTTGAGTCCTTGTATAGGTGTTAGATATATTTAAAGCATATAAAGCCCTTTGATCAAACTCAATTCAAATCAAAGGGAAAAACCGTCATAGTCTTTTAGGCGATTTGTCGTGAATGAACACCTTTCAAATCATTTTGTTAGGAATAATTACCAAATATTTTTTGGGTCCTTGAATAGGTATTAGAACTTTTCAATGCATATGAAGTCCTTGGATCAACCTCAATTCAAATCAAAGGGTAAAACCGTCATAGTCTCTTAGGGGATTTGTGGTATATGAACACCTTTAAAATCATTTTTTGTGCTTAATTACCAAACATTTTTGACTCCTTCAATAGGTATTAGATATATTTCAATCATATGAAACCCTTGGATCAAACTTCTTTCATATCAAAGGGTAAAACCGTCATAGTCTCTTACGCGATTTGTGGTGTACGAAAACCGTTCAAATCATTTTGTATTCAATAATTACCAAAAACAAAATTGAGTCCTTGAATAGATATTAGATATATTTAAATCATAGGAAGCCCTTGGATCTAACTCAATTCAAATCAAAGGGTAAAACCGTCATAGTCTCTTAGGCAATTTTTAGTGTATGAACACCTTTCAAATCATTTTTGGTGCTTAATTACCAAATACGTTTCACTCCTTGAATTGGCATTAGGTATATTTCAATTATATGAAGCCCTTTGATTAAACGTATTTCAAATCAAAGGGTAAAACCGTCATAGTCTCTTAGGCAATTTTTAGTGCATGAACACCTTTCAAATCATTTTTGGTGCTTAATTACCAAATACGTTTCACTCCTTGAATTGGCATTAGGTATATTTCAATTATATGAAGCCCTTTGATTAAACTTATTTCAAATCAAAGGGTAAAACCGTCATAGTCTCTTAGGCGATTTGTGGTGTATGGACACCTTTAATATTATTTTATTGTGAATGATTACCAAATATTTTGTAGTCCTTGAATAGGTATTAGATATGTTTAAAGCATATGAAGCCCTTGGATCAAACTCAATTTAAATCAAAGGGTAAAACCGTCATAGTCTCTTAGGCGATTTGTGGTGTATGAACACCTTTCAAATCATTTGTTGTGAATAAATACCAAATATTTTTGAGTCCTTCAATAGGTACTAGATCTATTTAAAGCATATTAAGCCCTTGGATCAAACTCAATTCAAAACAAAGGGTAAAACCGTCATAGTCTCTTAGATGATTTGTGGTGAATGAACACCTTTAAAATCATTTTGTTTTGAATAATTACCAAATATTTTTGAGTCCTTAAATAGGTATTAGATCTATTTAAAGCATATGAAGTCCTTCGATCAAACTCAATTCAAATAAAAAATCGTAATAGTCTCGTAGGGGATTTCTGGTGTATAAACACCTTTCAAATCATTGTTTGTGCTTAATTACCAAAATATTTATAACTCATTGAATGGGTATTAGATATATTTTAATCATATGAAGCATTTGGATCAAACTTATTTCAAATCAAAGGGTAAAACCGTCATAGTGTCTTAGGCGATTTGTGGTGTATGAACACCTTTCAAATTAATTTGGTTGTGAATAATAACCAAATATTTTTGATTCCTTGAATAGGTGTTAGATATATATTTACAGCATATGAAGCCCTTGGATCAAACTCAATTCAAATCAAAGGGCAAAACCG
Source organism: Patellifolia procumbens (assembly GCA_947645195.1). Classification (NCBI taxonomy): domain Eukaryota; kingdom Viridiplantae; phylum Streptophyta; class Magnoliopsida; order Caryophyllales; family Amaranthaceae; genus Patellifolia; species Patellifolia procumbens. The sequence goes on from CANSGD010001109.1 coordinate 83,809, forward strand.
TTATAGTCTCTTAAGCAATTTGTGGTGAAGGAACACCTTTCAAATCATTTTGTTGGGAATAATTACCAAATATTTTTTGAGTCCTTGAATAGGTATTAGATTTTTATAAAGCATATGAAGTCCTTGGATCAACCTCAATTCAAATCAAAGGGTAAAATCGTCATAGTCTCGTAGGGGATTTGTGGTGTATAAACAACTTTCAAATCATTGTTTGTGTTTAATTACCAAAATATTTTTAACGCCTTGAATGGGTATTAGATATATTTTAATCATATGAAGCATTTGGATCAAAATTATTTCAAATCAAAGGGTAAAACCGTCATAGTGTCTTAGGCGATTTGTGGTTTATGAATACCTTTCAAATTATTTTGGTTGTAAATAAGAACAAAATATTTTTGAGTCCTTGTATAGGTGTTAGATATATTTAAAGCATATGAAGCCCTTTGATCAAACTCAATTCAAATCAAAGGGCAAAACCGTCATAGTGTCTTAGGCGATTTGTCGTGAATGAACAGCTTTCAAATCATTTTGTTAGGAATAATTACCAAATATTATTTGAGTCCTTGAATAGGTATTAGAACTTTTCAAAGCATATGAAGTCCTTGGATCAACCTCAATTCAAATCAAAGGGTAAAACCGTCATAGTCTCTTAGGGGATTTGTGGTGTATGAACACCTTTCAAATCATTTTTTGTGCTTAATTACCAAATATTTTTGAATCTTTCAATAGGTATTAGATATATTTCAATCATATGAAACCCTTGGATCAAACTTATTTCATATCAAAGGGTAAAACCGTCATAGTCTCTTAGGCGATTTGTGATGTACGAAAACCTTTCAAATCATTTTGTATTCAATAATTACCAAAACAAAATTGAGTCCTTGAATAGATATTAGATATATTTAAATCATATGAAGCCATTGGATCAAACTCAAGTCAAATCAAAGGGTAAAACCGTCATAGTCTCTTAGGCGATTTGTGGTGAATGAACACCTTTCAAATCATTTTGTTGGGAATAATTACCAAATATTTTTGGGAAATTCTCTTTGGTAGCGCCTAACTTTTAATTTCTCTCAGTGGTAACTTTTTGTTTGGCATATTATAAGTGGTAGACCCTAATTAGTATTAAAATTAAAACTGTAGCTTTAATTAGTGTTTAGCCGTTAAACTGCTGTTAGATTACCTTAAACTAGTTGACCCTAAATTAAATTAAACCCCTACCCTTACCCCACTACCTAATTACTCCCTAAGGAAAAGTTTTTGTTCTCCCAAAGTTCAAACTCTCTCCACTCTCATAAACTGTTCACCTTCCTTAGCTTTTCTACATTCATCTGTGAATTCTTCCTCCATTAATAACGCAACAAAAATTTTATCTTCCATCCAAAATTATTATTTAAGTGCAAGATTATAATAGTTATATCGAAAAGATCTGGGAAAAATCGACATAGGGTATTGGGTTTTGATTGTGATCTAGAATTTTGGTGATTATTTGGGTTAATTTTGGGTCGTTTATAACTTCTTCATCAGCCATCACATTTTCATCTTCTAACACCTAACACCTAATTAAAGTAACAACCACCATTAACTTAAATGATTAACATCCTATCATCATCATCATCATCATCATCCCCACACCTAAACCCAGCCACCCACTCCCAACCCCACCCCCAGCCACCCCACGACCCCCCACCCCCAACCCCACCCCCAGCCACCCCACGACCCCCCACCCACAACCCACCTCAATCCAGCTACCCACCCTCACCCTAACCCACGACCCCCACACACAACCCAAACCAAACCCAACCACAACCACCCAACACTAACCCACCCCTCAACACCAAACCGCCGGAAAACAATCGGCGACAACTTGGGACAACGTCGCGCAGCACTTGCGCCACCGTGGCAACCGGAAAACGCCTTGGGAAGCCGGTGAAATGGGCCGAAATCGCCCAGCAATTTTCGAATAATTACTACTTGATTTAAAAACGAAAACATCCATTTACAACATCAATTTGCAATTCAAAAGTTGACGAATAAAAACCCTCATTCGAATTTAACAAAACTCCAACGATTTTTGTCGAATTTGAGCAATGAATTCGGCCATTCAAGGAGTGTTAAGTTCGAACGTTCATTCCAGATTTTCAGTGGTGGTTGGAATTAGGGAGTAATTAGGTAGTGGGGTTAGGGTAGGGGTTTAATTTAATTTAGGGTTAACTAGTTTAAGGCTAATCTATCAACAGTTTAACGGCTAAACATTAATTACTGCTAAAGTTTTAATTTTCATACTAATTAGGGTCTACCACTGATAATATGCCAAACAAAAAGTTACCACTGAGAGAAATCAAAAATTAGGGGCTACCAAAGAGAATTTCCTAATATTTTTTGAGTCCTTGAATAGGTATTAGATCTTCTTAAAGCATATGAAGTCCTTGGATAAACCTCAATTCAAATCAAAGGGTAAAACCGTCATAGTCTCTTAGGGGATTTGTGGTGTATGAACACCTTGCAAATCATTTTTTGTGCTTAATTACCAAATATTTTTGACTCCTTCAATAGGTATTAGATATATTTCAATCATATGAAACCCTTGGATCAAACTTATTTCATATCAAAGGGTAATACCGTCATAGTCTCTTAGGCGATTTGTGGTGTATGAAAACCTTTCAAATTATTTTGTATTCAATAATTACCAAAACAAAATTGAGTCCTTGAATAGATATTAGATATATTTAAATCATATGAAGCCCTTGGATCTAACTCAATTGAAATCAAAGGTTAAAAACTGTCATAGTCTCTTAGGCGATTTTTGGTGTATGAACACCTTTCAAATAATTTTTGGTGCTTAGTTACCAAATACTTTTCACTCCTTGAATTGGTATTAGGTATATTTCAATCATATGAAGCCCTTGGATTAAACTTATTTCAAATCAAAGGGTAAAACCGTCATAGTCTCTTAGGCGATTTGTGGTGTATGGACACCTTTAATATTATTTTGTTGTGAATAATTACCAAATATTTTTGAGTCCTTGAATAGGTATTATATATGTTTAAATCATATGAAGCCCTTGGATCAAACTCAATTCAAATTAAAGGGTAAAATTGTCATAGTCTCTTAGGCGATTTGTGGTGTATGAACACCTTTCAAATTATTTTGTTGTGAATATTTACAAAATATTTATGAATCCTTGAATAGGTATTATATATATTTAAAGCATATGAAGCCCTTGGATCAAACTCAATTTAAATGAAAGGGTAAAACCGTCATAGTCTCTTAGGCGATTTGTGGTGTATGAACACTTTTCAAGTCATTTTGTTGTGAATAATTACCAAATATTTTTGAGTCCTTGAATAGGTACTAGATCTATTTAAAGCATATGAAGCCCTTGGATCAAACTCAATTCAAAACAAAGGGTAAAACCGTAATAGTCTCTTAGGCGATTTGTGGTGAATGAACATGTAATAGCCTGAATTTTAAGCAGGTTGAGTTTAAAGCTAATTATATTAAGTTATTTAAATAGGATTCTAAAGTATTTCAGGTGAAGAGAGTTGCTTGGATTGTTAGATGTGTTAAGGTTTCAATTGGTTTTAGCCTTAAGTAGATTAGAATGCTCTCCAACACCACATGACGACAAAAGTGGGTAATATCTACCATTCTTATTGGTTAGGAAGGTTTTGGAAACCAATAAATAAGTTAGAAGGTCCTTAAGAGCCTTATTCATTAAGATTGTGAAAATCGTATGGAGATCATTTTATCGGGTAGCTACGAACTTCCAGTTAAAGAGCCTTTCGGGGTTGAATCCGAGCTTTGAACCTTACCAAAATTGATATATGACATGCTTGGGATGTATTAACATTAGAATAGTCATTTTTTTCCAAGAATTACGTGGCTAAATAGGGTAAGTTCCTTAGTTAGTAAAACCTGGCCAGCTGAAGTTTCAGTTCAGACCTATCCTCAAAGAAAGCTTCTTAGCAGCTACTTGAGTGTCGATCTCCCAAAACTCTTTGCATGCATGAAAGCCAACACATCAAGCTAACTCCTCAAACAAGAATCATCCAGAAACTCTATGAAACCGACCTTACCCAGAAGAGGTTTCCCTCTCCTAAGGGTACCGCCATTTACCTGTTGTAAATAGCAGTTTTGGGTTTTCGGTTCTTTTCACCCAATTTTTCTTCCAAAATACCTACTTTTTCTTACATAGATATCTTGTAGACATCCATATTTAGTTTTTCAAGCCTTTGTTCAAGCCTTAAAGCCTTGGAAAGGTATAGAAAACTCCATAGAAACAGCAAACAGGATGCTGTAAGTATAGCTTTGCATCCCTCTTGTGTTTAGCTTACCTAATCATGTTCTAAAGGTTGTTTAAACTAATCCTTAGCACCTTAATTACTCAGGGGGAAGCTGTAGGAAGGTTACAGTGGTGAGACATGTTTATTTCGGTAGCAATAGGTAATAGGAATCATATTAAGTTTGATTTTACCGAGGTATGAAACTAGTAGTCAATGGTTATTGATATCTATTGTTGTTTTTGTTATGAGGTGGATGTTTTAGGACATTGATTATGGAGTTCAAGAGAGCTAATAGAACTACAGAGTTCTCGAAGTATGATATATCGATCTAAGAAAGGATTAAGCGGTTAAGGTAACTTTTATGTTCAGCAAAATCTATTTAATGCCCATGTGTTTTGTACTTCTATTTTGATGAAGTAGTTCGTACTATGGCCATAGATATGAATGTGTTGTTGTTATTGAAACTGTTTTTTGGTTGATTATGAATATTATTTGTTTTGGCTGTCTAGTTTGTGAACAGAAATGAAAAGTGGGCAAGGTAAAGGTGGAGGAGCTAAATAATAAATTGAAATGGTTATAGTGTGGACCGGTGTGTTCGTATTGTGTAAGTGATAAGTGAAGTATAAACTAAAATAAATTGTGTCCAAAGCCTATACTTGCCAGCAATTTACGTAAGGCGATTGAGCTATGCTAGTCGTATACATTTACAAGAATGATTATCGTTTGCGAAGATTGATTTCCAAGTGATAAAACGATTTGAAATGAATATGTTTTTAACGGGCTGAAATAAGAGTTACGAGTTTTCCACTCATTTTGGATGTTTTCTTTGTTTTCTATTCCTTCTTATTTGCAGGGGTTAATGTTGGAAGCTCGGAGTCGAATCTAGAGCAAAGTAATGATTCAGATGTATATTATGGATTAAAGTCCTAAGATTTAAGTTTGGATACGAGGAGTCTGTTACAACGAGTTATGTTCTAATTTAATTCCTTTATTTTGGGATTGAGATCAAATGACTCTGTAATTGAAGTATTATATAAAGGTTATTGTTTTGTGGGCCCATAACCCACAGGTCCAGGATCGTGTATTTAAGGTTGTTTCCGCTGCATATTTCATCTAAACTATTACTTATTATTATGGATTCCATGTTCATTGAGGTATGAGATTGCTAAGGGTGTTAAGATAGCAGCTCGGGAGGACGGGCTGTTACAGAACACCTTTCAAATCATTTTGTTTTGAATAATTAACAAATATTTTTGAGTCCTTGAATAGGTATTAGATCTATTTAAAGCATATGAAGTCCTTCGATCAATCTCAATTCAAATAAAAAACCGTCATAGTCTCGTAAGGGATTTGTGGTGTATAAACATCTTTCAAATAATTGTTTGTGCGTGATTACCAAAATATTTTTAACGCCTTGAATGGGTATTAGATATATTTTAATCATATGAAGCATTTGGATCAAACTTATTTCAAATCAAAGGGTAAAACCGTCATAGTGTCTTAGGCGATTTGTGGTGTATGAAAACCTTTCAAATCATTTTGTATTGAATAATTACAAAATATTTTTGAGTCCTTGTATAGGTGTTAGATATATTTAAAGCATATGAAGCCCTTGGATCAAACTCAATTCAAATCAAAGGGAAAAACCGTCATAGTCTCTTAGGAGATTTGTCGTGAATGAACACCTTTCAAATCATTTTGTTAGGAATAATTACCAAATATTTTTGAGTCCTTGAATAGGTATTAGATCTTTTTAAAGCATATGAAGTTCTTGGATCAACCTCAATTCAAATCAAAGGGTAAAACCGTCATAGTCTCTTAGGGGATTTGTGATGTATCAACACCTTTCAAATCATTTTTTGTGCTTAATTAACAAATATTTTTGACTACTTCAATAGGTATTAGATATATTTCAATCATATGAAACCCTTGGATCAAACTTCTTTCATATCAAAGGGTAAACCTTTTTAGTCTCTTAGGCGATTTGTGGTGTATGAAAACCTTTCAAATCATTTTGTATTTAATAATTACAAAAAAAAAATTGAGTCCTTGAATAGATATTAGATATATTTAAAACATATGAAGCCCTTGGATCTAACTCAATTCAAATCAAAGGGTAAAACCGTCATAGTCTCTTAGGCGATTTTTGGTGTAAGAACACCTTTCTAATCATGTTTGGTGCTTAATTACCAAATACGTTTCACTCCTTGAATTGGTATTAGGTATATTTCAATTATATGAAGCCCTTTGATTAAACTTATTTCAAATCAAATGGTACAAGCGTCATAGTCTCTTAGGGGATTTGTGGTGTATGGACACCTTTAATAATATTTTGTTGTGAATTATTAGCAAATATTTTTGAGTCCTTGAATAGGTATTAGATATGTTTAAAGCATATGAATACCTTGGATCAAACTCAATTCAAATTAAAGGGTAAAACCGTTATAGTCTCTTAGGCGATTTGTGGTGTATGAACACCTTTCAAATTATTTTTTTGTGAATATTTACAAAATATTTATGACTCCTTGAATAGGTATTATATATATTTAAAGACTATGAAGCCCTTGGATCAAACTCAATTTAAATCAAAGGGTAAAACCGTCATGTGGTGTATGAACACCTTTCAAATCATTTGTTGTGAATAATTACCAAATATTTTTGAGTCCTTGTATAGGTACTAGATCTATTTAAAGCATATGAAGCCCTTGGATCAAACTCAATTCAAAACAAATGGTAAAATCGTCATAGTATCTTAGACGATTTGTGGTGAATGAACACCTTTAAAATCATTTTGTTTTGAATAATTACCAAATATTTTTGAGTCCTTAAATAGGTATTAGATCTATTTAAAGCATATGAATTCCTTCGATCAAACTCAATTCAAAATCAAAAATCGTAATAGTCTCGTAGGGGATTTCTGGTGAATAAACACTTTTCAAAACATTGCTTGTGCTTAATTACCAAAATATTTATAATTCATTGAATGGGTATTAGATATATTTTAATCATATGAAGCATTTGAAACAAACTTATTTCAAATCAAAGGGTAAAACCGTCATAGTGTCTTAGGCGATTTGTGGTTTATGAACACCTTTCAAATTATTTTGGTTGTGAATAATAACCAAATATTTTTGAGTCCTTGAATAGGTGTTAGATATATTTAAAGCATATGAAGCCCTTGGATCAAACTCAATTGAAATCAAAGGGCAAAACCATCATAGGCTCTTAGGCGATTTGTGGTGAATGAACACCTTCCAAACCATTTTGTTGGGAATAATTACCAAATATTTTTTGAGTCCTTGAATAGGTATTAGATCTTTTTAAAGCATATGAAGTCCTTGGATCAACCTCAATTCAAATCAAAGGGTAAAATCGTCCTAGTCTCTTAGGGGATTTGTGGTGTATGAACACCTTGCAAATCATTTTTTGTGCTTAATTACCAAATATTTTTGACTCCTTCAATAGGTATTAGATATATTTCAATCATATGAAACCCTTGGATAAAACTTATGTCATACCAAAGGATAATACCGTCATAGTCTCTTAGGCGATTTGTGGTGTATGAAAACCTTTCAAATCATTTTGTATTCCATAATTATGAAAACAAAATTGAGTCCTTGAATAGATATTAGATATATTTAAATCATATGAAGCCCTTGGATCTAACTCAATTCAAATCAAAGGGTAAAACCGCCATAGTCTCTTAGGCGATTTTTTGGTTTATGAACACCGTTCAAATCATTTTTGGTGCTTAATTGCCAAATACGTTTCACTCCTTGAGTAGGTATTGATATTTTTCAATCATATGAAGCCCTTGGATTAAACTTATTTAAAATTAAAGGGTATTACCATCATAGTCTCTTAGACGATTTGTGGTGTATGGACACCTTTACTATTATTTTTTTGTGAATAATTACCAAATATTTTTGAGTCCTTGAATAGGTATTAGATTTGTTTAAAGAATATGAAGCCCTTGGATCAAAATCAATTCAAATTAAAGTGTAAAACCGTCATAGTCTCTTAGGCGATTTGTGGTGTATGAACACCTTTCAAATTTTTTTCTTGTGAAAATTTACAAAATATTTATGACTCCTTGAATAGGTATTATATATATTTAAAGCATATGAAGCCCTTGGATCAAACTCCATTCAAATCAAAGGGTAAAACCGTCATAGTCTCTTAGGCGATTTGTGGTGTATGAACACCTTTCAAATTATATTGTTGTGAATAATTACCAAATTTTTTTGAGTCCTTAAATTGGTACTATCTCTATGTAAAGCTTATGAAGCCCTTAGATCAAACTCAATTCAAAACAAAGTGTAAAACCGTCATAGTCTCTTAGACGATTTGTGCTGAATGAACACCTTTCAACTCATTTTGTTTTGAATTATTACCAGATATTTTTGAGTCCTTGAATAGGTATTAGATCTATTTAAAGCATATGAAGTCCTTCCATCAAACTCAATTCAAATCAAAGGGTAAAATTGTCATAGTGTCGTAGGGGATTTGTGGTGTATAAACTCCTTTCAAATCATTATTTGTGCTTAATTACCAAAATATTTTTAACTCCTTGAATGGGTATTAGATATATTTTAATCATATAAAGCATTTTGATCAAACTTATTTCAAATCAAAGGGTAAAAAACAGTCAAAGTGTCTTAGGCGATTTGTTGTGTATGAACACCTTTCAAATTATTTTGGTTGTGAGTAATAACCAAATATTTTTGAGTCCTTGAATAGGTGTTAGATATATTTAAAGCATATGAAGCACTTGGATCAAACTCAATTCAAATCAAAGGGCAAAACCGTCATAGTCTCTTAGGTGATTTGTGGTGAATGAACATCTTTCAAATAATTTTTTTGGGAATAATTACCAAATATTTTTGAGTCCTTGAATAGGTATTAGATCTATTTAAAATAGTCTCGTAGGGGATTTCTTGTGAATAAACACCTTTCAAATCATTGTTTGTGCTTAATTACCAAAATATTTATAACTCATTGAATGGGTATTAGATATATTTTAATCATATGAAGCATTTGGATAAAACTTATTTCAAATCAAAGGGTAAAACTGTCATAGTGTCTTAGGCGATTTGTGGTGTATGAACACCTTTCCAATTATTTTGGTTGTGAATAATAACCAAATATTTTTGAGTCCTTGAATAAATGAATCCCTTGGATCAAACTCAATTTAAATGAAAGGGTAAAACCGTCATAGTCTCTTAGGCGAGTTGTGATGTATGAACACCTTTCAAATCATTTTTTGTGCTTAATTACCAAATATTTTTGACTACTTCAATCGGTATTAGATATATTTCAATCATATGAAACCCTTGGATCAAACTTCTTTCATATCGAAGGGTAAAACCTTCATAGTCTCTTAGGCGATTTGTGGTGTATGAAAACCTTTCAAATCATTTTGTATTTAATAATTACCAAAACAAAATTGAGTCCTTGAATAGATATTAGATATATTTAAAACATATGAAGCCCTTGGATGTAACTCAATTCAAATCAAAGGGTAAAACCGTCATAGTCTCTTAGGCGATTTTTGGTGTAAGAACACCTTTCAAATCATTTTTGGTGCTTAATTACCAAATACGTTTCACTCCTTGAATTGGTATTAGGTATATTTCAATTATATGAAGCCCTTTGATTAAACTTATTTCAAATCAAATGGTAAAACCGTCATAGTCTCTTAGGGGATTTGTGGTGTATGGACACCTTTAATATTATTTTGTAGTGAATTATTACCAAATATTTTTGAGTCCTTGAATAGGTATTAGATATGTTTAAAGCATATGAATACCTTGAGTCAAACTCAATTCAAATTAAAGGGTAAAACCGTTATTGTCTCTTAGGCGATTTGTGGTGTATGAACACCTTTCAAATTATTTATTTGTGAATATTTGCAAAATATTTATGACTCCTTGAATAGGTATTATATATATTTAAAGCATATGAAGCCCTTGGATCAAACTCAATTTAAATCAAAGGGTAAAACCGTCATAGTCTCTTACGCGATTTGTGGTGTATGAACACTTTTCAAATCATTTGTTGTGAATAATTACCAAATATCTTTGAGTCTTTGTATAGGTACTAGATCTATTTAAAGCATATGAAGCCCTTGGATGAAACTCAATTCAAAACAAATGGTAAAATCGTCATAGTCTCTTAGACGATTTGTGGTGAATGAACACCTTTAAAATCATTTTATTTTGAATAATTACCAAATATTTTTAAGTCCTTAAATAGGTATTAGATCTATTTAAAGCATATGAATTCCTTCGATCAAACTCAATTCAAATCAAAAATCGTAATAGTCTCGTAGGAGATTTCTGGTGAATAAACACCTTTCAAATCATTGTTTGTGCATAATTACCAAAATATTTATAACTCATTGAATGGGTATTAGATATATTTTAATCATATGAAGCATTTGGATCAAACTTATTTCAAATCAAAGGGTAAAACCGTCATAGTGTCTTAGGCGATTTGTGGTGTATGAACACCTTTCAAAGTACTTTGGTTGTGAATAATAACCAAATATTTTTGAGTCCTTGAATAGGTGTTAGATATATTTAAAGCATATGAAGCCCTTGGATCAAACTCAATTGAAATCAAAGGGCAAAACCGTCATAGGCTCTTAGGCGATTTGTGGTGAATGAACACCTTTCAAATCATTTTTTGTGCTTAATTACCAAATATTTTTGACTCCTTCAATAGGTATTAGATATATTTCAATCATATGAAACCCTTGGATCAAACTTATTTCATATCAAAGGATAACACCGTCATAGTCTCTTAGGAAATTTGTGGTGTATGAAAACCTTTCAAATCATTTTGTATTCCATAATTACCAAAAGAAAATTGAGTCCTTGAATAGATATTAGATATATTTAAATCATATGAAGCTAGATATATTTAAATCATATGAAGCCCTTGGATCTAACTCAATTCAAATCAAAGGGTAAAACAGTCATAGTCTCTTAGGCCATTTTTGGTGTATGAATACCTTTCGAATCATTTTTGGTGCTTAATTGCCAAATACGTTTCACTCCTAGAGTAGGTATTGATATTTTTCAATCATATGAAGCCCTTGGATTAAACTAATTTCAAATCAAAGGGTATTACCATCATAGTCTCTTAGGCGATTTGTGGTGTATGGACACCTTTACTATTATTTTTTTGTGAATAATTACGAAATATTTTTGAGTCCTTGAATAGGTATTAGATATGTTTAAAGCATATGAAGCCCTTGGATCAAACTCAATTCAAATTAAAGTGTAAAACTGTCATAGTCTCTTAGGCGATTTGTGGTGTATGAACACCTTTCAAATTATTTTATTGTGAAAATTTACAAAATATTTATGACTCCTTGAATAGGTATTATATATATTTAAAGCATATGAAGCCCTTGGATCATTCTCAATTCAAATGAAATGGTAAAACCGTCATAGTCTCTTAGGCGATTTGTGGTCTATGAACACCTTTCAAATCATTTAGTTGTGAATAATTACCAAAAAAATTTCAGTCCTTAAATAGGTACTATCTCTATTTAAAGCATAGGAAGCCCTTAGATCAAACTCAATTCAAAACAAAGGGTAAAACCGTCATAGTCTCTTAGACGATTTGTGCTGAATGAACACCTTTCAAATCATTTTGTTTTGAATAATTACCAAATATTTTTGAGTCCTTGAATAGGTATTAGATCTATTTAAAGCATATGAAGTCCTTCCATCAAACTCAATTCAAATCAAAGGGTAAAATCGTCATAGTCTCGTAGGGGATTTGTGGTGTATAAACACCTTTCAAATCATTGTTTGTGCTTAATTACCAAAATATTTTTAACTCCTTGAATGGGTATTAGATATATTTTAATCATATAAAGCATTTTGATCAAACTTATTTCAAATCAAAGGGTAAAACCGTATTAGTGTCTTAGGCTATTTGTTGTGTATGAACACCTTTCAAATTGTTTTGGTAGTGAGTAATAACCAAATATTTTTGAGTCCTTGAATAGGTGTTAGATATATTTAAAGCATATGAAGCACTTGGATCAAACTCAATTCAAATCAAAGGGCAAAACCGTCATAGTCTCTTAGGTGATTTGTGGTGAATGAACATCTTTCAAATCATTTTGTGGGGAATAATTACCAAATATTTTTGAGTCCTTGAATAGGTACTAGATCTATTTAAAGCATATGAAGCCCTTGGATTAAACTCAATTCATAACAAATGGTAAAATCGTCATAGTCGCTTAGACGTCTTGTGGTGAATGAACACCTTTAAAATCATTTTGTTTTGAATAATTACCAAATATTTTTGAGTCCTTAAATAGGTATTAGATCTATTTAAAGCATATGAAGTCCTTCGATCAAACTGAATTCAAATCTAAGAGTAAAACGGTCATAGTCTCTTAGGCGATTTGTGGTGTATGAACACCTTTCAAATCATTTGTTGTGAATAATAACCAAATATTTTTGAGTCCTTGAATAGGTACTAGATCTATTTAAAGCATATGAAGCCCTTGGATCAAACTCAATTCAAAACAAATGGTAAAATCGTCATAGTCTCTTAGACGATTTGTGGTGAATGAACACCTTTAAAATCATTTTGTTTTGAATAATTACCAAATATTTTTGAGTCCTTAAACAGGTATTAGACCTATTTAAAGCATATGTAGTCCTTCGATCAAACTCAATTCAAATAAAAAATCGTAATAGTCTCGTAGGGGATTTCTGGTGAATAAACACCTTTCAAATCATTGTTTGTGCTTAATTACCAAATTATTTATAATTCATTGAATGGGTATTAGATATATTTTAATCATATGAAGCATTTGGATCAAACTTATTTCAAATCAAAGGGTAAAACCGTCATAGTGTCTTAGGCGATTTGTGGTGAATGAACACCTTTCAAATTATTTTGGTTGTGAATAATAACCAAATATTTTTGAGTCCTTGAATAGGTACTAGATCTATTTGAAGCATATGAAGCCCTTGGATTAAACTCAATTCATAACAAATGGTAAAATCGTCATAGTCGCTTAGACGTCTTCTGGTGAATGAACACCTTTCAAATCATTTTGTTGGGAATAATTACCAAATATTTTTTGAGTCCTTCAATAGGTATTCGATCTTTTTAAAGCATATGAAGTCCTTGGATCAACCTCAATTCAAATCAAAGGGTAAAACCGTCATAGTGTCTTAGGGGATTTGTGGTGTATGAACACCTTGCAAATCATTTTTTGTGCTTAATTACCAAATATTTTTGACTCCTTCAATAGGTATTAGATATATTTCAATCATATGAAGCCCTTGGATCAAACTTATTTCATATCAAAGGATAACACCGTCATAGTCTCTTAGGCAATTTGTGGTGTATGAAAACCTTTCAAATCATTTTGTATTCCATAATTACCAAAACAAAATTGAGTCCTTGAATAGATATTAGATATATTTAAATCATATGAAGCCCTTGGATCTAACTCAATTCAAATAAAAGGGTAAAACCGTCATAGTCTCTTAGGCGATTTTTGGTGTATGAACACCTTTCAAATCATTTTTGGTGCTTAATTGCCAAATACGTTTCACTCCTTGAGTAGGTATTGATATTTTTCAATCATATGAAGCCCTTGGATTAAACTTATTTCAAATTAAAGGGTATTACCATCATAGTCTCTTAGGCGATTTGTGGTGTATGGACACCTTTACTATTATTTTTTTGTGAATAATTACCAAATATTTTTGAGTCCTTGAATAGGTATTAGATATGTTTAAAGCATATGAAGCCCTTGGATCAAACTCAATTCAAATTAAAGTGCAAAACCGTCATAGTCTCTTAGGCGATTTGTGGTGTATGAACACCTTTCAAATTATTTTATTGTGAAAATTTACAAAATATTTATGACACCTTGAATAGGTATTATATATATTTAAAGCATATGAAGCCCTTGGATCAAACTCAATTCAAATCAAAGGGTAAAACCGTCATAGTCTCTTAGGCGATTTGTGGTGTATGATCACCTTTAAAATCATTTTGTTGTGAATAGTTACCAAATTTTTTTGAGTCCTTAAATAGGAACTAGCTCTATTTAAAGCATATGAAGCCCTTAGATCAAACTCAATTCAAAACAAAGGGTAAAACCGTCATAGTCTCTTAGACGATTTGTGCTGAATGAACACCTTTCAAATCATTTTGTTTTGAATAATTACCAAATATTTTTGAGTCCTTGAATAGGTATTAGATCTATTTAAAGCATATGAAGTCCTTCCAACAAACTCAATTCAAATCAAAGGGTAAAATCGTCATAGTGTCGTAGGGGATTTGTGGTGTATAAACACCTTTCAAATCATTGTTTGTGCTTAATTACCAAAATATTTTTAACTCCTTGAATGGGTATTAGATATATTTTAATCATATAAAGCATTTTGATCAAACTTATTTCAAATCAAAGGGTAAAACCGTCAAAGTATCTTAGGCGATTTGTTGTGTATGAACACCTTTCAAATTATTTTGGTTGTGAGTAATAACCAAATATTTTTGAGTCCTTGAATAGGTGTTAGATATATTTAAAGCATATGAAGCACTTGGATCAAACTCAATTCAAATCAAAGGGCAAAACCGTCATAGTCTCCTAGGTGATTTGTGGTGAATGAACATCTTTCAAATAATTTTTTTGGGAATAATTACCAAATATTTTTGAGTCCTTGAATAGGTACTAGATCTATTTAAAATAGTCTCGTAGGGGATTTCTGGTGAATAAACACCTTTCAAATCATTGTTTGTGCTTAATTACCAAATTATTTATAATTCATTGAATGGGTATTAGATATATTTTAATCATATGAAGCATTTGGATCAAACTTATTTCAAATCAAAGGGTAAAACCGTCATAGTGTCTTAGGCGATTTGTGGTGAATGAACACCTTTCAAATTATTTTGGTTGTGAATAATAACCAAATATTTTTGAGTCCTTGAATAGGTGTTAGATATATTTAAAGCATATGAAGCCCTTGGATCAAACTCAATTGAAATCAAAGGGCAAAACCGTCAAAGGCTCTTAGGCGATTTCTGGTGAATGAACACCTTTCAAATCATTTTGTTGGGAATAATTACCAAATATTTTTTGAGTCCTTCAATAGGTATTCGATCTTTTTAAAGCATATGAAGTCCTTGGATCAACCTCAATTCAAATCAAAGGGTAAAACCGTCATAGTCTCTTAGGGGATTTGTGGTGTATGAACACCTTGCAAATCATTTTTTGTGCTTAATTACCAAATATTTTTGACTCCTTCAATAGGTATTAGATATATTTCAATCATATGAAGCCCTTGGATCAAACTTATTTCATATCAAAGGATAACACCGTCATAGTCTCTTAGGCAATTTGTGGTGTATGAAAACCTTTCAAATCATTTTGTATTCCATAATTACCAAAACAAAATTGAGTCCTTGAATAGATATTAGATATATTTAAATCATATGAAGCCCTTGGATCTAACTCAATTCAAATAAAAGGGTAAAACCGTCATAGTCTCTTAGGCGATTTTTGGTGTATGAACACCTTTCAAATCATTTTTGGTGCTTAATTGCCAAATACGTTTCACTCCTTGAGTAGGTATTGATATTTTTCAATCATATGAAGCCCTTGGATTAAACTTATTTCAAATTAAAGGGTATTACCATCATAGTCTCTTAGGCGATTTGTGGTGTATGGACACCTTTACTATTATTTTTTTGTGAATAATTACCAAATATTTTTGAGTCCTTGAATAGGTATTAGATATGTTTAAAGCATATGAAGCCCTTGGATCAAACTCAATTCAAATTAAAGTGCAAAACCGTCATAGTCTCTTAGGCGATTTGTGGTGTATGAACACCTTTCAAATTATTTTATTGTGAAAATTTACAAAATATTTATGACACCTTGAATAGGTATTATATATATTTAAAGCATATGAAGCCCTTGGATCAAACTCAATTCAAATCAAAGGGTAAAACCGTCATAGTCTCTTAGGCGATTTGTGGTGTATGATCACCTTTAAAATCATTTTGTTGTGAATAGTTACCAAATTTTTTTGAGTCCTTAAATAGGAACTAGCTCTATTTAAAGCATATGAAGCCCTTAGATCAAACTCAATTCAAAACAAAGGGTAAAACCGTCATAGTCTCTTAGACGATTTGTGCTGAATGAACACCTTTCAAATCATTTTGTTTTGAATAATTACCAAATATTTTTGAGTCCTTGAATAGGTATTAGATCTATTTAAAGCATATGAAGTCCTTCCAACAAACTCAATTCAAATCAAAGGGTAAAATCGTCATAGTGTCGTAGGGGATTTGTGGTGTATAAACACCTTTCAAATCATTGTTTGTGCTTAATTACCAAAATATTTTTAACTCCTTGAATGGGTATTAGATATATTTTAATCATATAAAGCATTTTGATCAAACTTATTTCAAATCAAAGGGTAAAACCGTCAAAGTATCTTAGGCGATTTGTTGTGTATGAACACCTTTCAAATTATTTTGGTTGTGAGTAATAACCAAATATTTTTGAGTCCTTGAATAGGTGTTAGATATATTTAAAGCATATGAAGCACTTGGATCAAACTCAATTCAAATCAAAGGGCAAAACCGTCATAGTCTCCTAGGTGATTTGTGGTGAATGAACATCTTTCAAATAATTTTTTTGGGAATAATTACCAAATATTTTTGAGTCCTTGAATAGGTACTAGATCTATTTAAAATAGTCTCGTAGGGGATTTCTGGTGAATAAACACCTTTCAAATCATTGTTTGTGCTTAATTACCAAATTATTTATAATTCATTGAATGGGTATTAGATATATTTTAATCATATGAAGCGTATTTGGATCAAACTTATTTCAAATCAAAGGGTAAAACCGTCATAGTGTCTTAGGCGATTTGTGGTGAATGAACACCTTTCAAATTATTTTGGTTGTGAATAATAACCAAATATTTTTGAGTCCTTGAATAGGTACTAGATCTATTTGAAGCATATGAAGCCCTTGGATTAAACTCAATTCATAACAAATGGTAAAATCGTCATAGTCGCTTAGACGTCTTCTGGTGAATGAACACCTTTCAAATCATTTTGTTGGGAATAATTACCAAATATTTTTTGAGTCCTTCAATAGGTATTCGATCTTTTTAAAGCATATGAAGCCCTTGGATGAACCTCAATTTAAATGAAAGGGTAAAACCGTCATAGTGTCTTAGGGGAGTTGTGGTGTATGAACACCTTGCAAATCATTTTTTGTGCTTAATTACCAAATATTTTTGACTCCTTCAATAGGTATTAGATATATTTCAATTATATGAAGCCCTTGGATCAAACTTATTTCATATCAAAGGGTAAAACCGTCATAGTCTCTTAGGCGATTTGTGGTGTATGAAAACCTTTCAAATCATTTTGTATTTAATAATTACCAAAACAAAATTGAGTCCTTGAATAGATATTAGATATATTTAAATCATATGAAGCCCTTGGATCTAACTCAATTCAAATCAAAGGGTAAAACCGTCATAGTCTCTTAGGCGATTTTTGGTGTATGAACACCTTTCAAATCATTTTTGGTGCTTAATTGCCAAATACGTTTCACTCCGGGGATGATATTTTTCAATCATATGAAGCCCGGTTAAACTATTTCAATTAAGGGTATTACCATCATAGTCTCTTAGGCGTTTGTGGTGTATGGACACCTTTACTATTATTTTTTTGTGAATATTCCAAATATTTTTGGTCCTTGAATAGGTATTAGATATGTTTAAAGCATATGAATACCTTGGATCAAACTCAATTCAAATTAAAGGGCAAAACCGTTATAGTCTCTTAGGCGATTTGTGGTGTATGAACACCTTTCAAATTATTTTTATTGTGAATATTTACAAAATATTTATGACACCTTGAATAGGTATTAGATATGTTTAAAGCATATGAAGCCCTTGGATCAAACTCAATTTCAAATCAAAGGGTAAAACCGTCATAGTCTCTTACGCGATTTGTGGTGTATGAACACCTTTCAACTCATTTTGTTGTGAATAATTACCAAATATTTTTGAGTCCTTGTATAGGAATTAGATATATTTAAAGCATATGAAGCCCTTGGATCAAACTCAATTCAAAACAAAGGGTAAAACCGTCATAGTCTCTTAGACGATTTGTGGTGAATGAACACCTTTAAAATCATTTTGTTTTGAATAATTACCAAATATTTTTGAGTCCTTAAATAGGTATTAGATCTATTTAAAGCATATGAAGTCCTTCGATCAAACTCAATTCAAATCAAAGGGTAAAATCGTAATAGTGTCGTAGGGGATTTCTGGTGAATAAACACCTTTCAAATCATTGTTTGTGCATAATTACCAAAATATTTATAACTCATTGAATGGGTATTAGATATATTTTAATCATATGAAGCATTTGGATGAAACTTATTTCAAATCAAAGGGTAAAACCGTCATAGTGTCTTAGGCGATTTGTGGTGTATGAACACCTTTCAAATTATTTTGGTTGTGAATAATAACCAAATATTTTTGAGTCCTTGAATAGGTGTTAGATATATTTAAAGCATATGAAGCCCTTGGATCAAACTCAATTGAAATCAAAGGGCAAAACCCAGTCATAGGCTCCTAAGGTGATTTGTGGTGAATGAACATCTTTCAAATAATTTTTTGGGAATAATTACCAAATATTTTTGAGTCCTTGAATAGGTACTAGATCTATTTAAAATAGTCTCGTAGGGGATTTCTGGTGAATAAACACCTTTCAAATCATTGTTTGTGCTTAATTACCAAATTATTTATAATTCATTGAATGGGTATTAGATATATTTTAATATATGAGAGGAGGGGTTTTTTAATATATGAAGATGGAAAATATAAAAAAGGGGTAAAGTGTGGGGGGGGGGGAAGGAAAAAAAGAGGGAGTGTTGTGGTGAATGAACACCTTTCAAATCATTTTGTTGGGAATAATTACCAAATAATTTTTGAGTCCTTGAATAGGTATTAGATATTTTTAAAGCATATGAAGTCCTTGGATCAACCTCAATTCAAATCAAAGGGTAAAACCGTCATAGTCTCTTAGGGGATTTGTGGTGTATGAACACCTTGCAAATCATTTTTTGTGCTTAATTACCAAATATTTTTGACTCCTTCAATAGGTATTAGATATATTTCAATCATATGAAGCCCTTGGATCAAACTTATTTCATATCAAAGGATAACGCCGTCATAGTCTCTTAGGCAATTTGTGGTGTATGAAAACCTTTCAAATCATTTTGTATTCCATAATTACAAATACAAAATTGAGTCCTTGAATAGATATTAGATATATTTAAATCAGATGAAGCCCTTGGATCTAACTCAATTCAAATCAAAGGGTAAAACAGTCATAGTCTCTTAGGCGATTTTTGGTGTATGAACACCTTTCAAATCAATTTTGGTGCTTAATTGCCAAATACGTTTCACTCCTTGAGTAGGTATTGATATATTTCAATCATATGAAGCCCTTGGATTAAACTTATTTCAAATTAAAGGGTATTACCATCATAGTCTCTTAGGCAATTTGTGGTGTATGGACACCTTTACTATTATTTTTTTGTGAAAAATTACCAAATATTTTTGAGTCCTTGAATAGGTATTAGATATGTTTAAAGCATATGAAGCCCTTGGATCAAACTCAATTCAAATTAAAGTGCAAAACCGTCATAGTCTCTTAGGCGATTTGTGGTGTATGAACTCCTTTCAAATTATTTTATTGTGAAAATTTACAAAATATTTATGACTCCTTGAATAGGTATTATATATATTTAAAGCATATGAAGCCCTTGGATCAAACTCAATTCAAATCAAATGGTATAACCGTCATAGTCTCTTAGGCGATTTGTGTTGTATGAACACCTTTCAAATCATTTTGTTGTGAATAGTTACCAAATTTTTTTGAGTCCTTAAATAGGTACTAGCTCTATTTAAAGCATATGAAGCCCTTAGATCAAACTCAATTCAAAACAAAGGGTAAAACCGTCATAGTCTCTTAGACGATTTGTGCTGAATGAACACCTTTCAAATCAATTTGTTTTGAATAATTACCAAATATTTTTGAGTCCTTGAATAGGTATTAGATCTATTTAAAGCATATGAAGTCCTTCCATCAAACTCAATTCAAATCAAAGGGTAAAATCGTCATAGTCTCGTAGGGGATTTGTGGTGTATAAACACCTTTCAAATCATTGTTTGTGCTTCATTACCAAAATATTTTTAACTCCTTGAATGGGTATTAGATATATTTTAATCATATAAAGCATTTTGATCAAACTTATTTCAAATCAAAGGGTAAAACCGTCAAAGTGTCTTAGGCGATTTGTTGTGTATGAACACCTTTCAAATTATTTTGGTTGTGAGTAATAACCAAATATTTTTGAGTCCTTGAATAGGTGTTAGATATATTTAAAGCATATGAAGCACTTGGATCAAACTCAATTCAAATCAAAGGGCAAAACCATCATAGTCTCCTAGGTGATTTGTGGTGAATGAACATCTTTCAAATAATTTTGTTGGGAATAATTACCAAATATTTTTGAGTCCTTGAATAGGTACTAGATCTATTTAAAGCATAGTTGAAGGGGCCCTTGGATTAAACTCAATTCATAACAAATGGTAAAATCGTCATAGTCGCTTAGACGTCATTGAATGGTGAATGAGACACCTTTAAAATCATTTGTGTTTTGAATCAACTTATTCCAAATCAAAGGGTAAACCGTTTTTGAGTCCTTAGGCGAATAGGGGACTATGAACACCTTTAAAATTATTTTGGTTGTGAATAATAACCAAATATTTTTGAGTCCTTGAATAGGTGTTAGATATATTTAAAGCATATGTAGCCCTTGGATCAAACTCAATTGAAATCAAAGGGCAAAACCGTCATAGGCTCTTAGGCGATTTGTGGTGAATGAACACCTTTCAAATCATTTTGTTGGGAATAATTACCAAATATTTTTTGAGTCCTTGAATAGGTATTAGATCTTTTTAAAGCATATGAAGTCCTTGGATCAACCTCAATTCAAATCAAAGGGTAAAACCGTCATAGTCTCTTAGGGAATTTGTGGTGTATGAACACCTTGCAAATCATTTTTTGTGCTTAATTACCAAATATTTTTGACTCCTTCAATAGGTATTAGATATATTTCAATCATATGAAACCCTTGGATCAAACATATTTCATATCAAAGGATAACACGTCATAGTCTCTTAGGCAATTTGTGGTGTATGAAAACCTTTCAAATCATTTTGTATTCCATAATTACCAAAAGAAAATTGAGTCCTTGAATAGATATTAGATATATTTAAATCATATGAAGCCCTTGGATCTAACTCAATTCAAATAAAAGGGTAAAACCGTCACAGTCTCTTAGGCGATTTTTGGTGTATGAACACCTTTCAAATCATTTTTGGTGCTTAATTGCCAAATAAGTTTCACTCCTTGAGAAGGTATTGATATTTTTCAATCATATGAAGCCCTTGGATTAAACTTATTTAAAATCAAAGGGTATTACCATCATAGTCTCTTAGGCGATTTGTGGTGTATGGACACCTTTACTATTTTTTTTTTGTGAATAATTACCAATTATTTTTGAGTCCTTAAATAGGTATTAGATATGTTTAAAGCATATGAAGCCCTTGGATCAAACTCAATTCAAATTAATGTGCAAAACCGTCATAGTCTCTTAGGCGATTTGTGGTGTATGAACACCTTTCAAATTATTTTATTGTGAAAATTTACAAAATATTTATGACTCCTTGAATAGGTATTATATATATTTAAAGCATATGAAGCCCTTGGATCAAACTCAATTCAAATCAAATGGTAAAACCGTCATAGTCTCTTAGGCGATTTGTGGTGTATGAACACCTTTCAAATCATTTTGTTGTGAATAATTACCAAATATTTTTGAGTCCTTGTATAGGTATTAGATATATTTAAAGCATATGAAGCCCTTGGATCAAACTCAATTCAAAACAAATGGTAAAATCGTCATAGTCTCTTAGACGATTTGTGGTGAATGAACACCTTTAAAATCATTTTGTTTTGAATAATTACCAAATATTTTTGAGTCCTTAAATAGGTATTAGATCTATTTAAAGCATATGAAGTCCTTCGATCAAACTCAATTCAAATCAAAGGGAAAATCGTCATAGTGTGTAGGGGATTTGGGGTGAATAAAAATTTTAAATTTTTTTTTTGTTAATTAAAAAAATTTTTTTGAAGGAATATAATAGTCTCGTAGGGGATTTCTGGTGAATAAACACCTTTCAAATCATTGTTTGTGCATAATTACCAAAATATTTATAACTCATTGAATGGGTATTAGATATATTTTAATCATATGAAGCATTTGGATAAAACTTATTTCAAATCAAAGGGTAAAACCGTCATAGTGTCTTAGGCGATTTGTGGTGTATGAACACCTTTCAAATTATTTTGGTTGTGAATAATAACCAAATATTTTTGAGTCCTTGAATAGGTGTTAGATATATTTAAAGCATATTAAGCCCTTGGATCAAACTCAATTGAAATCAAAGGGCAAAACCATCATAGGCTCTTAGGCGATTTGTGGTGAATGAACACCTTTCAAATCATTTTGTTGGGAATAATTACCAAATAATTTTGGAGTCCTTGAATAGGTATTAGATATTTTTAAAGCATATGAAGTCCTTGGATCAACCTCAATTCAAATCAAAGGGTAAAACCGTCATAGTGTCTTAGGGGATTTGTGGTGTATGAACACCTTGCAAATCATTTTTTGTGCTTAATTACCAAATATTTTTGACTCCTTCAATAGGTATTAGATATATTTCAATCATATGAAACCCTTGGATCAAACTTAGTTCATATCAAAGGATAACGCCGTCATAGTCTCTTAGGCAATTTGTGGTGTATGAAAACCTTTCAAATCATTTTGTATTCCATAATTACAAATACAAAATTGAGTCCTTGAATAGATATTAGATATATTTAAATCAGATGAAGCCCTTGGATCTAACTCAATTCAAATCAAAGGGTAAAACAGTCATAGTCTCTTAGGCGATTTTTGGTGTATGAACACCTTTCAAATCAATTTTGGTGCTTAATTGCCAAATACGTTTCACTCCTTGAGTAGGTATTGATATTTTTCAATCATATGAAGCCCTTGGATTAAACTTATTTCAAATCAAAGGGTATTACCATCATAGTCTCTTAGGCGATTTGTGGTGTATGGACACCTTTACTATTATTTTTTTGTGAAAAATTACCAAATATTTTTGAGTCCTTGAATAGGTATTAGATATGTTTAAAGCATATGAAGCCCTTGGATCAAACTCAATTCAAATTAAAGTGTAAAACCGTCATAGTCTCTTAGGCGATTTGTGGTGTATGAACTCCTTTCAAATTATTTTATTGTGAAAATTTACAAAATATTTATGACTCCTTGAATAGGTATTATATATATTTAAAGCATATGAAGCCCTTGGATCAAACTCAATTCAAATCAAATGGTAAAACCGTCATAGTCTCTTAGGCGATTTGTGTTGTATGAACACCTTTCAAATCATTTTGTTGTGAATAATTACCAAATTTTTTTGAGTCCTTAAATAGGTACTAGCTCTATTTAAAGCATATGAAGCCCTTAGATCAAACTCAATTCAAAACAAAGGGTAAAACCGTCATAGTCTCTTAGACGATTTGTGCTGAATGAACACCTTTCAAATCAATTTGTTTTGAATAATTACCAAATATTTTTGAGTCCTTGAATAGGTATTAGATCTATTTAAAGCATATGAAGTCCTTCCATCAAACTCAATTCAAATCAAAGGGTAAAATCGTCATAGTCTCGTAGGGGATTTGTGGTGTATAAACACCTTTCAAATCATTGTTTGTGCTTCATTACCAAAATATTTTTAACTCCTTGAATGGGTATTAGATATATTTTAATCATATAAAGCATTTTGATCAAACTTATTTCAAATCAAAGGGTAAAACCGTCAAAGTGTCTTAGGCGATTTGTTGTGTATGAACACCTTTCAAATTATTTTGGTTGTGAGTAATAACCAAATATTTTTGAGTCCTTGAATAGGTGTTAGATATATTTAAAGCATATGAAGCACTTGGATCAAACTCAATTCAAATCAAAGGGCAAAACCATCATAGTCTCTTAGGTGATTTGTGGTGAATGAACATCTTTCAAATAATTTTGTTGGGAATAATTACCAAATATTTTTGAGTCCTTGAATAGGTACTAGATCTATTTAAAGCATATGAAGCCCTTGGATTAAACTCAATTCATAACAAATGGTAAAATCGTCATAGTCGCTTAGACGATCTTGTGGTGAATGAACACCTTTAAAATCATTTTGTTTGTGAATAATTACCAAATTATTTTTGAGTCCTTAAATGGGATTAGATATATTTTAATCATATGAAGCATTTGGATCAAACTTATTTCAAATCAAAGGGAAAACCGTCATAGTGTCTTAGGCTTTGTGGAATGAACACCTTTAAAATTATTTTGGTTGTGAATAATAACCAAATATTTTTGAGTCCTTGAATAGGTGTTAGATATATTTAAAGCATATGAAGCCCTTGGATCAAACTCAATTGAAATCAAAGGGCAAAACCGTCATAGGCTCTTAGGCGATTTGTGGTGAATGAACACCTTTCAAATCATTTTGTTGGGAATAATTACCAAATATTTTTTGAGTCCTTGAATAGGTATTCGATCTTTTTAAAGCATATGAAGTCCTTGGATCAACCTCAATTCAAATCAAAGGGTAAAACCGTCATAGTCTCTTAGGGGATTTGTGGTGTATGAACACCTTGCAAATCATTTTTTGTGCTTAATTACCAAATATTTTTGACTCCTTCAATAGGTATTAGATATATTTCAATCATATGAAACCCTTGGATCAAACATATTTCATATCAAAGGATAACACCGTCATAGTCTCTTAGGCAATTTGTGGTGTATGAAAACCTTTCAAATCATTTTGTATTCCATAATTACCAAAAGAAAATTGAGTCCTTGAATAGATATTAGATATATTTAAATCATATGAAGCCCTTGGATCTAACTCAATTCAAATAAAAGGGTAAAACCGTCATAGTCTCTTAGGCGATTTTTGGTGTATGAACACCTTTCAAATCATTTTTGGTGCTTAATTGCCAAATACGTTTCACTCCTTGAGAAGGTATTGATATTTTTCAATCATATGAAGCCCTTGGATTAAACTTATTTCAAATCAAAGGGTATTACCATCATAGTCTCTTAGGCGATTTGTGGTGTATGGACACCTTTACTATTTTTTTTTTGTGAACAATTACCAATTATTTTTGAGTCCTTAAATAGGTATTAGATATGTTTAAAGCATATGAAGCCCTTGGATCAAACTCAATTCAAATTAATGTGCAAAACCGTCATAGTCTCTTAGGCGATTTGTGGTGTATGAACACCTTTCAAATTATTTTATTGTGAAAATTTACAAAATATTTATGACTCCTTGAATAGGTATTATATATATTTAAAGCATATGAAGCCCTTGGATCAAACTCAATTCAAATCAAATGGTAAAACCGTCATAGTCTCTTAGGCGATTTGTGGTGTATGAACACCTTTCAAATCATTTTGTTGTGAATAATTACCAAATATTTTTGAGTCCTTGTATAGGTATTAGATATATTTAAAGCATATGAAGCCCTTGGATCAAACTCAATTCAAAACAAATGGTAAAATCGTCATAGTCTCTTAGACGATTTGTGGTGAATGAACACCTTTAAAATCATTTTGTTTTGAATAATTACCAAATATTTTTGAGTCCTTAAATAGGTATTAGATCTATTTAAAGCATATGAAGTCCTTCGATCAAACTCAATTCAAATCAAAAATCGTAATAGTCTCGTAGGGGATTTCTGGTGAATAAACACCTTTCAAATCATTGTTTGTGCATAATTACCAAAATATTTATAACTCATTGAATGGGTATTAGATATATTTTAATCATATGAAGCATTTGGATGAAACTTATTTCAAATCAAAGGGTAAAACCGTCATAGTGTCTTAGGCGATTTGTGGTGTATGAACACCTTTCAAATTATTTTGGTTGTGAATAATAACCAAATATTTTTGAGTCCTTGAATAGGTGTTAGATATATTTAAAGCATATGAAGCCCTTGGATCAAACTCAATTGAAATCAAAGGGCAAAACCATCATAGGCTCTTAGGCGATTTGTGGTGAATGAACACCTTTCAAATCATTTTGTTGGGAATAATTACCAAATAATTTTGGAGTCCTTGAATAGGTATTAGATATTTTTAAAGCATATGAAGTCCTTGGATCAACCTCAATTCAAATCAAAGGGTAAAACCGTCATAGTCTCTTAGGGGATTTGTGGTGTATGAACACCTTGCAAATCATTTTTTGTGCTTAATTACCAAATATTTTTGACTCCTTCAATAGGTATTAGATATATTTCAATCATATGAAACCCTTGGATCAAACTTATTTCATATCAAAGGATAACGCCGTCATAGTCTCTTAGGCAATTTGTGGTGTATGAAAACCTTTCAAATCATTTTGTATTCCATAATTACAAATACAAAATTGAGTCCTTGAATAGATATTAGATATATTTAAATCATATGAAGCCCTTGGATCTAACTCAATTCAAATCAAAGGGTAAAACAGTCATAGTCTCTTAGGCGATTTTTGGTGTATAAACACCTTTCAAATCATTTTTGGTGCTTAATTGCCAAATACGTTTCACTCCTTGAGTAGGTATTGATATATTTCAATCATATGAAGCCCTTGGATTAAACTTATTTCAAATCAAAGGGTATTACCATCATAGTCTCTTAGGCAATTCGTGGTGTATGGACACCTTTACTATTATTTTTTTGTGAAAAATTACCAAATATTTTTGAGTCCTTGAATAGGTATTAGATATGTTTAAAGCATATGAAGCCCTTGGATCAAACTCAATTCAAATTAAAGTGTAAAACCGTCATAGTCTCTTAGGCGATTTGTGGTGTATGAACTCCTTTCAAATTATTTTATTGTGAAAATTTACAAAATATTTATGACTCCTTGAATAGGTATTATATATATTTAAAGCATATGAAGCCCTTGGATCAAACTCAATTCAAATCAAATGGTAAAACCGTCATAGTCTCTTAGGCGATTTTTGTTGTATGAACACCTTTCAAATCATTTTGTTGTGAATAATTACCAAATTTTTTTGAGTCCTTAAATAGGTACTAGCTCTATTTAAAGCATATGAAGCCCTTAGATCAAACTCAATTCAAAACAAAGGGTAAAACCGTCATAGTCTCTTAGACGATTTGTGCTGAATGAACACCTTTCAAATCAATTTGTTTTGAATAATTACCAAATATTTTTGAGTCCTTGAATAGGTATTAGATCTATTTAAAGCATATGAAGTCCATCCATCAAACTCAATTCAAATCAAAGGGTAAAATCGTCATAGTCTCGTAGGGGATTTGT
Organism: Patellifolia procumbens; assembly: GCA_947645195.1. Taxonomy (NCBI): domain Eukaryota; kingdom Viridiplantae; phylum Streptophyta; class Magnoliopsida; order Caryophyllales; family Amaranthaceae; genus Patellifolia; species Patellifolia procumbens. The sequence goes on from CANSGD010001109.1 coordinate 111,657, forward strand.
GGTGTATAAACACCTTTCAAATCATTGTTTGTGCTTCATTACCAAAATATTTTTAACTCCTTGAATGGGTATTAGATATATTTTAATCATGTAAAGCATTTTGATCAAACTTATTTCAAATCAAAGGGTAAAACCGTCAAAGTGTCTTAGGCGATTTGTTGTGTATGAACACCTTTCAAATTATTTTGGTTGTGAGTAATAACCAAATATTTTTGAGTCCTTGAATAGGTGTTAGATATATTTAAAGCATATGAAGCACTTGGATCAAACTCAATTCAAATCAAAGGGCAAAACCATCATAGTCTCTTAGGTGATTTGTGGTGAATGAACATCTTTCAAATCATTTTGTTGGGAATAATTACCAAATATTTTTGAGTCCTTGAATAGGTACTAGATCTATTTAAAGCATATGAAGCCCTTGGATTAAACTCAATTCATAACAAATGGTAAAATCGTCATAGTCGCTTAGACGTCTTGTGGTGAATGAACACCTTTAAAATCATTTTGTTTTGAATAATTACCAAATATTTTTGAGTCCTTAAATAGGACTATGACACCTTTAAAATTATTTTGGTTGTGAATAATAACCAAATATTTTTGAGTCCTTGAATAGGTGTTAGATATATTTAAAGCATATGAAGCCCTTGGATCAAACTCAATTGAAATCAAAGGGCAAAACCGTCATAGGCTCTTAGGCGATTTGTGGTGAATGAACACCTTTCAAATCATTTTGTTGGGAATAATTACCAAATATTTTTTGAGTTCTTGAATAGGTATTAGATCTTTTTAAAGCATATGAAGTCCTTGGATCAACCTCAATTCAAATCAAAGGGTAAAACCGTCATAGTCTCTTAGGGAATTTGTGGTGTATGAACACCTTGCAAATCATTTTTTGTGCTTAATTACCAAATATTTTTGACTCCTTCAATAGGTATTAGATATATTTCAATCATATGAAACCCTTGGATCAAACATATTTCATATCAAAGGATAACACGTCATAGTCTCTTAGGCAATTTGTGGTGTATGAAAACCTTTGAAATCATTTTGTATTCCATAATTACCAAAAGAAAATTGAGTCCTTGAATAGATATTAGATATATTTAAATCATATGAAGCCCTTGGATCTAACTCAATTCAAATAAAAGGGTAAAACCGTCATAGTCTCTTAGGCGATTTTTGGTGTATGAACACCTTTCAAATCATTTTTGGTGCTTAATTGCCAAATAAGTTTCACTCCTTGAGAAGGTATTGATATTTTTCAATCATATGAAGCCCTTGGATTAAACTTATTTAAAATCAAAGGGTATTACCATCATAGTCTCTTAGGCGATTTGTGGTGTATGGACACCTTTACTATTATTTTTTTGTGAATAATTACCAATTATTTTTGAGTCCTTAAATAGGTATTAGATATGTTTAAAGCATATGAAGCCCTTGGATCAAACTCAATTCAAATTAAAGTGCAAAACCGTCATAGTCTCTTAGGCGATTTGTGGTGTATGAACACCTTTCAAATTATTTTATTGTGAAAATTTACAAAATATTTATGACTCCTTGAATAGGTATTATATATATTTAAAGCATATGAAGCCCTTGGATCAAACTCAATTCAAATCAAATGGTAAAACCGTCATAGTCTCTTAGGCGATTTGTGGTGTATGAACACCTTTCAAATCATTTTGTTGTGAATAATTACCAAATTTTTTTGAGTCCTTAAATAGGTACTAGCTCTATTTAAAGCATATGAAGCCCTTAGATCAAACTCAATTCAAAACAAAGGGTAAAACCGTCATAGTCTCTTAGACGATTTGTGCTGAATGAACACCTTTCAAATCATTTTGTTTTGAATAATTACCAAAGATTTTTGAGTCCTTCAATAGGTATTAGATCTATTTAAAGCATATGAAGTCCTTCCATCAAACTCAATTCAAATCAAAGGGTAAAATCGTCATAGTCTCGTAGGGGATTTGTGGTGTATAAACACCTTTCAAATCATTGTTTGTGCTTCATTACCAAAATATTTTTAACTCCTTGAATGGGTATTAGATATATTTTAATCATATAAAGCATTTTGTTCAAACTTATTTCAAATCAAAGCGTAAAACCGTCAAAGTGTCTTAGGCGATTTGTTGTGTATGAACACCTTTCAAATTATTTTGGTTGTGAGTAATAACCAAATATTTTTTAGTCCTTGAATAGGTGTTAGATATATTTAAAGCATATGAAACACTTGGATCAAACTCAATTCAAATCAAAGGGCAAAACCGTCATAGTCTCTTAGGTGATTTGTGGTGAATGAACATCTTTCAAATTATTTTGTTGGGAATAATTACCAAATATTTTTGAGTCCTTGAATAGGTACTAGATCTATTTAAAGCATATGAAGCCCTTGGATTAAACTCAATTCATAACAAATGGTAAAATCGTCATAGTCGCTTAGACGTCTTGTGGTGAATGAACACCTTTAAAATCATTTTGTTTTGAATAATTACCAAATATTTTTGAGTCCTTAAATAGGTATTAGATCTATTTAAAGCATATGAAGTCCTTCGATCAAACTAAATTCAAATCATAAATCGTAATAGTCTCGTAGGGGATTTCTGGTGAATAAACACCTTTCAAATCATTGTTTGTGCATAATTACCAAAATATTTATAACTCATTGAATGGGTATTAGATATATTTTAATCATATGAAGCTCTTGGATCAAACTTATTTCAAATAAAAGGGTAAAACCGTCAAAGTGTCTTAGGCGATTTGTTGTTTATGAACACCTTTCAAATTATTTTGGTTGTGAGTAATAACCAAATATTTTTGAGTCCTTGAATAGGTGTTAGATATATTTAAAGCATATGAAGCACTTGGATCAAACTCAATTCAAATGAAAGGGCAAAACCGTCATAATCTCTTAGGTGATATTTGGCGAATGAACATCTTTCAAATAATTTTTTTGGGAATAATTACCAAATATTTTTGAGTCCTTGAATAGGTACTAGATCTATTTTAAATAGTCTCGTAGGGGATTTCTGGTGAATAAACACCTTTCAAATCATTGTTTGTGCTTAATTACCAAAATATTTATAACTCATTGAATGGGTATTAGATATATTTTAATCATATGAAGCATTTGGATCAAACTTATTTCAAATCAAAGGGTAAAACCGTCATAGTGTCTTAGGCGATTTGTGGTGTATGAACACCTTTCAAATTATTTTGGTTGTGAATAATAACCAAATATTTTTGAGTCCTTGAATAAATGAAGCCCTTGGATCAAACTCAATTTAAATGAAAGGGTAAAACCGTCATAGTCTCTTAGGCGAGTTGTGATGTATGAACACCTTTCAAATCATTTTTTGTGCTTAAGTACCAAATATTTTTGACTACTTCAATAGGTATTAGATATATTTCAATCATATGAAACCCTTGGATCAAACTACTTTCATATCAAAGGGTAAAACCTTCATAGTCTCTTAGGCGATTTGTGGTGTATGAAAACCTTTCAAATCATTTTGTATTTAATAATTACCAAAACAAAATTGAGTCCTTGAATAGATATTAGATATATTTAAAACATATGAAGCCCTTGGATCAAACTCAATTCAAAACAAAGGGTAAAATTGTCATAGTCTCTTAGGCAATTTGTGATGAATGAACACCTTTTAAATCATTTTGTTTTAAATAATTACCAAAAATTTTGGAGTCCTTGAATAGGTATTAGATCTATTTAAAGCATGTGAAGTCCTTCCATCAAACTCAATTCAAATCAAAGGGTAAAACCGTCATAGTCTCGTAGGGGATTTGTGGTGTATAAACACCTTTAAAATCATTGTTTATGCTTAATTACCAAAATATTTTTTACTCCTTGAGTGGGTATTAGATACATTTTAATCATATAAAGCATTTGGATCAAACTTATTTCAAATCAAAGGGTAAAACCGTCATAGTGTCTTAGGCGATTCGTTGTGTATGAACACCTTTAAAATTATTTTAGTTGTGAATAATAACCAAATATTTTTGAGTCCTTGAATAGGTGTTAGATATATTTAAAGCACATGAAGCCCTTGGATCAAACTCAATTCAAATCAAAGGGCAAAACCGTTATAGTCTCTTAGGTGATTTGGGGTGAATGAACATCTTTCGAATCATTTTGTTGGGAATAATTACCAAATATTTTTTGAGTCCTTGAATAGGTATTAGATCTTTTTAAAGCATATAAAGTCCTTGGATTAACCTCAATTCAAATCAAAGGGTAAAACCGTCATAGTCTCATAGGGTATTTGTGGTGTATGAACACCTTTCAAATCATTTGTTGTGAATAATTACCAAATATTTTTGAGTCCTTGAATAGGTACTAGATCTATTTAAAGCATATGAAGCCCTTGGATCAAACTCAATTCAAAACAAAGGGTAAAACCGTCATAGTCTCTTAGACGATTTGTGGTGAATGAACACCTTTAAAATCATTTTGTTTTGAATAATTACCAAGTATTTTTGAGTCCTTAAATAGGTATTAGATCTATTTAAAGCATATGAAGTCCTTCGATAAAACTCAATTCAAATCAAAAATCGTAATAGTCTCGTAGGGGATTTCTGGTGAATAAACACCTTTCAAATCATTGTTTGTGCTTAATTACCAAAATATTTATAACTCATTGAATGGGTATTAGATATATTTTAATCATATGAAGCTTTTGGATCAAACTTATTTCAAATCAAAGGGTAAAACCGTCATAGTGTCTTAGGCGATTTGTGGTGTATGAACACCTTTCAAATTATATTGGTTGTGAATAATAACCAAATATTTTTGAGTCCTTGAATAGGTGTTAGATATATTTAAAGCAAATGAAGCCCTTGGATTAAACTCAATTGAAATCAAAAGGCAAAACCGTCATAGGCTCTTAGGCGATTTGTGGTGAATGAACACCTTTCAAATCATTTTGTTGGGAATAATTACCAAATATTTTTGAGTCCTTGGATCAACCTCAATTCAAATCAAAGGGTAAAACCGTCATAGTCTCTTAGGGGATTTGTGGTGTATGAACACCCTGCAAATCATTTTTTGTGCTTAATTACAAAATATTTTTGACTCCTTCAATAGGTATTAGATATATTTCAATCATATGAAACCCTTGGATCAAACTTATTTCATATCAAAGGGTAAAACCGGTATAGTCTCTTAGGCGATTTTTGGTGTATGAACACCTTTCAAATCATTTTTGGTGCTTAATTACCAAATATGTTTCACTCCTTGAGTAGGTATTAGATATTTTTCAATCATATGAAGCCCTTGGATTAAATTTATTTCAAATCAAAGGGTAAAACCGTCATAGTCTCTTAGGCGATTTATGGTGTATGGACACCTTTCATATTATTTTTTTGTGAATAATTACCAAATATTTTTGAGTCCTTGAATAGGTATTAGATATGTTTAAAGCATATGAAGCCCTTGGATCAAACTCAATTCAAATTAAAGGGTAAAACTGTCATAGTCTCTTAGGCGATTTGTGGTGTATGAACACCTTTCAAATCATTTTGTTGTGAATAATTACCAAATTTTTTTGAGTCCTTAAATTTTTTTTAGTCCTTAAAGCATATGAATCCCTTGGATTTAACTCAATTCAAATCAAAGGGTAAAAGTGTCATAGTCTCTTAGGAAATTTTTGGTGTATGAACACCTTTCCAATCATATTTGGTGCTTAATTACCAAATACTTTTCACTCCTTGAATTGGTATTAGGTATATTTCAATCATATGAAGCCCTTGGATTAAACTTATTTCAAATCAAAGGGTAAAATCTTCATAGTCTCTTAGGAGAGTTGTGGTGTCTGAACACCTTTCATATTATTTTGTTGTGAATATTTACCAAATCTTTTTGAGTCCTTGAATAGGTAATAGATCTATTTAAAGCATATGAAGCCCTTGGATCAAACTCAATTCAAAACAAAGGGTAAAACTGTCATAATCTCTTAGACGATTTGTGGTGAATGAACACCTTTCAAATTATTTTGTTGTGAATAACTACCACAAAAATTTGAGTCATGGAATAGGTATTAGATCTATTTAAATAAAATGAAGTCCTTCGATTCAACTCAATTCAAATCAAAGCGTAAAACCGTCATAGTCTCGTAGAGGATTTGTGGTGTACAAACACCTTTCAAATAATTGTTTTTGATTAGTTACCAAAATATTTTTTACTCCTTGAATGGGTATTAGATATATTTTAATCATATGAAGCATTTGGATCAAACTTATTTCAAATCAAAGAATAAACCGTCATAGTCTCTTAGGCGATTTGTGGTGTATGAACACCTTTCAAATATTTTTGAGTCCTTGAATAGGTGTTAGATATATTTAAAGCATATGAAGCCCTTGGATCAAACTCTATTTAAATCAAAGGGTAAAACTTTCATAGTCTCTTAGGGGATTTGTGGTGTATGAACACCTTTCAAATCATTTTGTTGTGAATAATTACCAAATATTTTTGAGTCCTTGAATAGGTACTAGATCTATTTAAAGCATATGAAGCCCTTGGATCAAACTCAATTCAAAACAAATGGTAAAACCGTTATGGTCTCTTAGACGATTTCTGGTGAATGAATATCTTTCAAATCATTTTGTTGTGGAAAATTACCAAATATTTTTGAGTCCTTGAATAGGTATTAGATCTATTTAAAGCATATGAAGTCCTTCGATCAAACTCAATTCAAATCAAAGGGTAAAACCGTCATAGTCTCGTAGGGGATTTGTGGTGTATAAACACCTTTCAAATCATCGTTTGTGACTAATTACCAAAATATTTTTTACTCCTTCAATGGGTATTAGATATATTTTAATCATATTAAGCATTTGGATCAAACTTATTTCAAATCAAAGGGTAAAACCGTCATAGTCTCTTAGGCGATTTGTGGTGTATGAACACCTTTCAAATTATTTTGGTTGTGAATAATAACCAAATATTTTTGAGTCCTTGAATAGGTGTTAGATATATTTAAAGCATATGAAGCCCTTGGATGAAACTCTATTTAAATCAGAAGGTAAAACCGTCATAGTCTCTTAGGCGATTTGTGGTGAAAGAACACCTTTCAAATCATTTTGTTGGGAATGATTACCAAATATTTTTTGAGTCCTTGAATAGGTATTAAATCTTTTTAAAGCATATGCAGTACTTGGATCAACCTCAATTCAAATCAAAAGGTAAAATCGTAATAGTCTCTTAGGGGGATTGTGGTGTATGAACACCTTTCAAATCATTTTTTGTGCTTAATTACCAAATATTTTTGAGTCCTTGAATAGGTAATAGATCTATTTAAAGCATATGAAGCCCTTGGATCAAACTCAATTCAAAACAAAGGGTGAAACCGTCATAATCTCTTAGACAATTTGTGGTGAATGAACACCTTTCAAATTATTTTGTTGTGAATAATTACCAAAATATTTCGAGTCATGGAATAGGTATTAGATCTATTTAAATCACATGAAGTCCTTCGATTCAACTGAATTCAAATCAAAGCGTAAAATCGTCATAGTCTCGTAGAGGATTTGTGGTGTACAAACACCTTCAAATATTTGTTTTTGCTTAATTACCAAAATATTTTTAACTCCTTGAATGGGTATTAGATATATTTTAATCATATGAACAATTTGGATCAAACTTATTTCAAATCAAAGAATAAACCGTCATAGTCTCTTAGGCGATTTGTGGTGTATGAACACCTTTCAAATTATTTTTGTTGTGAATAATAACCAAATATTTTTGAGTCCTTGAATAGGTGTTAGATATATTTAAAGCATATGAAGCCCTTGGATCAAACTCCATTTAAATCAAAGGGTAAAACCGTCATAGTCTCTTAGGGGATTTGTGGTGTATGAACACCTTTTAAATCATTTTGTTGTGAATAATTACCAAATATTTTTGAGTCCTTGAATAGGTACTAGATCTATTTAAAGCATATGAAGCCCTTGGATCAAACTCATTTCAAAACAAATGGTAAAACCGTCATGGTCTCTAAGACGATTTGTGGTGAATGAATATCTTTCAAATCATTTTGTTGTGAAAAATTACCAAATATTTTTGAGTCCTTGAATAGGTATTAGATCTATTTAAAGCATATGAAGTCCTTCGATCAAACTCAATTCAAATCAAAGGGTTAAACCGTCATAGTCTCGTAGGGGATTTGTGGTGTATAAACACCTTTCAAATCATGGTTTGTGATTAATAACCAAAATATTTTTAACTCCTTGAATGGGTATTAGATATATTTTAATCATATTAAGCATTTGGATCAAACTTATTTCAAATCAAAGGGTAAAACCGTCATAGTCTCTTAGGCGATTTGTGGTGTATGAACACCTTTCAAATTATTTTGGTTGTGAATAATAACCAAATATTTTTGAGTCCTTGAATAGGTGTTAGATATATTTAAAGCATATGAAGCCCTTGGATCAAACTCTATTTAAATCAAAAGGTAAAACCGTCATAGTCTCTTAGGCGATTTGTGGTGTATGAACACCTTTCAAATCATTTTGTGGTGAATAGTTACTTAATATTTTTGAGTCCTTGAATAGGTACTATATCTATTTAAAGCATATGAATCCCTTGGATCAAACTCAATTCAAAACAAACGGTAAAACCGTCATGGTCTCTTAGACGATTTGTGGTGAATGAACATCTTTCAAATCATTTTTTTGTGAAAAATTACCAAATATTTTTGATTCCTTGAATAGGTATTAGATCTATTTAAAGCATATGAAGTCCTTCGATCAAACTCAATTCAAATCAAAGGGTAAAACCGTCATAGTCTCGTAGGGGATTTGTGGTGTATAAACACCTTTCAAATCATTGTTTGTGATTAATTACCAAAAAAAATTTAACTCCTTGAATGGGTATTAGATATATTTTAATCATATGAAGCATTTGGATCAAACTTATGTCAAATCAAAGGGTAAAACCGTCATAGTCTCGTAGGGGAATTCTGGTGTATAAAACCTTTCAAATTATTTTGGTTGTGAATAATAACCAAATATTTTTGAGTCCTTGAATAGGTGTTAGATATATTTAAAGCATATGAAGCGCTTGGATCAAACTCAATTCAAATCAAAGGGAAAAACCGTCATAGTCTCTTAGGTGATTTGTGGTGAATGAACACCTTTCAAATCATTTTGTTGGAAATAATTACCAAATATATTTTGAGTCCTTGAATAGGTATTAAATCTTTTTAAAGCATATGCAGTACTTGGATCAACCTCAATTCAAATCAAAATGTAAAATCGTAATAGTCTCTTAGGGGAATTGTGGTGTATGAACACCTTTCAAATCATTTTTTTTGCTTAATTACCAAATATTTTTGAGTCCTTGAATAGGTAATAGATCTATTTAAAGCTTATGAAGCCCTTGGATCAAACTCAATTCAAAACAAAGGGTAAAACCGCCATAATATCTTAGACGATTTGTGGTGAATGAACACCTTTAAAATTATTTTGTTGTGAATAATTACCAAAAAAATTTGAGTCATGGAATAGGTATTAGATCTATTTAAATCATATGAAGTCCTTCGGTTCAACTCAATTCAAATAAAAGGGTAAAACCGTCATAGTGTCTTAGGCGATTTGTTGTGTATGAACACCTTTCAAATTATTTTGGTTGTGAATAATAACCAAATATTTTTGAGTCCTTGAATAGGTGTTAGATATATTTAAAGCATATGAAGCCCTTGGATCAAACTCAATTCAAATCAAAGGGCAAAACCGTCATAGTCTCTTAGGTGATTTGTGGTGAATGAACATCTTTCCAATCATTTTGTTGGGAATAATTACCAAATATTTTTGGAGTCCTTGAATAGGTATTAGATCTTTTTAAAGCATATAAAGTCCTTGGATCAACCTGAATTCAAATCAAAGGGTAAAACCGTCATAGTCTCTTAGGTGATTTGTGGTGTATGAACACCTTTCAAATTATTTTTTGTGCTTAATTACCAAATATTTTTGACTCCTTCAATAGGTATTCGATATATTTCAATCATATGAAAATCTTGGATCAAAATTATTTCATATCAAAGGGTAAAATCGTCATAGTCTCTTAGGTGATTTATGGTGTATGAACACCTTTCAAATCATTTTTTGTGCTTAATTACCAAATATTTTTGAGTCCTTGAATAGGTAATAGATCTATTTAAAGCTTATGAAGCCCTTGGATCAAACTCAATTCAAAATAAAGGGTAAAACCGGCATAATATCTTAGACGATTTGTGGTGAATGAACACCTTTCAAATTATTTTGTTGTGAATAATTACCAAAAAAATTTGAGTCATGGAATAGGTATTATATCAATTTAAATCATATGAAGTCCTTCGATTCAACGCAATTCAAATAAAAGGGTAAAACCGTCATAGTGTCTTAGGCGATTTGTTGTGTATGAACACCTTTCAAATTATTTTGGTTGTGAATAATAACCAAATATTTTTGAGTCCTTGAATAGGTGGTAGATATATTTAAAGCATATGAAGCCCTTGGATCAAACTCAATTCAAATCAAAAGGCAAAACCGTCATAGTCTCTTAGGTGATTTGTGGTGAATGATCATCTTTCCAATCATTTTGTTGGGAATAATTACCAAATATTTTTGGAGTCCTTGTATAGGTATTAGATCTTTTTAAAGCATATAAAGTCCTTGGATCAACCTGAATTCAAATCAAAGGGTAAAACCATCATAGTCTCTTAGGGGATTTGTGGTGTATGAACACCTTTCAAATGATTTTTTGTGCTTAATTACCAAATATTTTTGACTCCTTCAATAGGTATTCGATATATTTAAATCATATGAAAATCTTGGATCAAAATTATTTCATATCAAAGGGTAAAACCGTCATAGTCTCTTAGGCGATTTGTGGTGTATGAAAACCCTTAAATCATTTTGTATTCAATAATTACCAAAAAAATTTGAGTCCTTGAATACATATTAGATATATTTAAATCATATGAAGCCCTTGGATCTAACTCAATTCAAATCAACGGGTAAAAGCGTCATAGTCTCTTAGGAAATTTTTGGTGTATGAACACCTTTCAAATCATTTTTGGTGCTTAATTACCAAATAATTTTCACTCCTTGAATTGGTATTAGGTATATTTCAATCATATGAAGCCCTTGGATTAAACTTATTTCAAATCAAAGGGTAAAATCTTCATAGTCTCTTAGGCGAGTTGTGGTGTCTGAACACCTTTCATATTATTTTATTGTGAATATTTACAAAATATTTATGACTCCTTGAATAGGTATTATATATATTTAAAGCATATTAAGCCCTTGGATAAAACTCAATTTAAATCAAAGGGTAAAACCGTCATAGTCTCTTAGGCGATTTGTGGTGTTGGAACAATTTTAATATCATTTTGTTGTGAATATTTACAAAATATTTATGAATCCTTGAATAGGTATTAGATATATTTAAAGCATATGAAGCCCTTGGATAAAACTTAATTTAAATCAAAGGGTAAAACCGTCATAGTCTCTTAGGGGATTTGTGGTGTATGAACACCTTTCAAATCATTTTGTTGTGAATAATTACCAAATATTTTTGAGTCCTTGAATAGGTACTAGATCTATTTAAAGCATATGAATCCCTTGGATCAAACTCAATTCAAAACAAATGGTAAAACCGTCATGGTCTCTTAGACGATTTGAAATGAATGAACATCTTTCAAATCATTTTATTGTGAAAATTTACCAAATATTTTTGATTCCTTGAATAGGTATTAGATCTATTTAAAGCATATGAAGTCCTTCGATCAAACTCAATTCAAATCAAAGGGTAAAACCGTCATAGTCTCGTAGGGGATTTGTGGTGTATAAACACCTTTCAAATCATTGTTTGTGATTAATTACCAAAATATTTTTAACTCCTCGAATGGGTATTAGATATATTTTAATCATATTAAGCATTTGGATCAAACTTATTTCAAATCAAAGGGTAAAACCGTCATAGTCTCTTAGGCGATTTGTGGTGTATGAACACCTTTCAAATTATTTTGGTTGTGAATAATAACCAAATATTTTTGAGTCCTTGAATAGGTGTTATATATATTTAAAGCATATGAAGCCCTTGGATCAAACTCTATTTAAATCAAAAGGTAAAACCGTCATAGTCTCTTAGGCGATTTTTGGTGTATGAACACCTTTCAAATCATTTTGTGGTGAATAATTACTAAATATTTTTGAGTCATGGAATAGGTATTAGATCTATTTAGCTCATATGAAGTCCTTCTATTCAACTCAATTCAAATCAAAGGGTAAAACCGTCATAGTGTCGTAGAGGATTTGTGGTGTATAAACACCTTTCAAATAATTGTTTTTGCTTAATTACCAAAATATTTTTAACTCCTTGAATGGGTATTAGATATAATTTAATCATATGAAGCATTTGGATTAAACTTATTTCAAATCAAAGAATAAATCGTCATAGTCTCTTAGGCGATTTGTGGTGTTTGAACACCTTTCAAATTATTTTTGATGTGAATAATAACCAAATATTTTTGAGTCCTTGAATAGGTGTTAGATATATTTAAATCATATGAAGCCCTTGGATCAAACTCCATTTAAATCAAAGGGTAAAACCGTCATAGTCTCTTAGGGGATTTGTGGTGTATGAACACCTTTCAAATCATTTTATTGTGTATAATTACCAAATATTTTGGAGTCCTTGAATAGGTACTAGATCTATTTAAAGCATATGAAGCCCTTGGATCAAACTCAATTCAAAACAAATGATAAAACCGTCATGGTCTCTTAGACGATTTGTGGTGAATGAATATCTTTCAAATCATTTTGTTGTGAAAAATTACCAAATATTTTTGAGTCCTTGAATAGGTATTAGATCTATTTAAAGCATAAAAAGTCCTTCGATCAAACTAAATTCAAATCAAAGATTAAAACCGTCATAGTCTCGTAGGGGATTTGTGGTGTATAAACACCTTTCAAATCATTGTTTGTGATTAATTACCAAAATATTTTTAACTCCTTGAATGGGTATTAGATATATTTTAATCATATTAAGCATTTGGATCAAACTTATTTCAAATGGAAGGGTAAAACCGTCATAGTCTCTTAGGCGATTTGTGGTGTATGAACACCTTTCAAATTATTTTGGTTGTGAATAATAACCAAAAAATTTTGAGTCCTTGAATAGGTGTTAGATATATTTAAAGCATATGAAGCCCTTGGATCAAACTCCATTTAAATTAAAGTGTAAAACCGTCATAGTCTCTTAGGGGATTTGTGGTGTATGAACACCTTTCAAATCATTTTATTGTGAATAATTACCAAATATTTTTGAGTCCTTGAATAGGTACTAGATCTATTTAAAGCATATGAAGCCCATGGATCAAACTCAATTCAAAACAAATGGTAAAACCGTCATGGTCTCTTAGACGATTTGTGGTGAATGAATATCTTTCAAATCATTTTGTTGTGAAAAATTACCAAATATTTTTGTGTCCTTGAATAGGTATTAGATCTATTTAAATCATATGAAGTCCTTCGATCAAACTAAATTCAAATCAAAGTGCAAAACCGTCATAGTCTCGTAGGGGATTTGTGGTGTATAAACACCTTTCAAATCATTGTTTGTGATTAATTACCAAAATATTTTTAACTCCTTGAATGGGTATTAGATATATTTTAATCATATTAAGCATTTGGATCAAACTTATTTCAAATCAAAGGGTAAAACCGTCATAGTCTCTTAGGCGATTTGTGGTGTATGAACACCTTTCAAATTATTTTGGTTGTGAATAATAACCAAATATTTTTGAGTCCTTGAATAGGTGTTATATATATTTAAAGCATATGAAGCCCTTGGATCAAACTCTATTTAAATCATAAGGTAAAACCGTCATAGTCTCTTAGGCGATTTTTTGTGTATGAACACCTTTCAAATCATTTTGTGGTGAATAATTACTAAATATTTTTGAGTCATGGAATAGGTAATAGATCTATTTAGCTCATATGAAGTCCTTCGATTCAACTCAATTCAAATCAAAGGGTAAAACCGTCATAGTCTCGTAGAGGATTTGTGGTGTATAAACACCTTTCAAATAATTGTTTTTGCTTAATTACCAAAATATTTTTAACTCCTAGAATGGGTATTAGATATATTTTAATCATATGAAGCATTTGGATTAAACTTATTTCAAATCAAAGAATAAATCGTCATAGTCTCTTAGGCGATTTGTGGTGTTTGAACACCTTTCAAATTATTTTTGTTGTGAATAATAACCAAATATTTTTGAGTCCTTGAATAGGTGTTAGATATATTTAAATCATATGAAGCCCTTGGATCAAACTCCATTTAAATCAAAGGGTAAAACCGTCATAGTCTCTTAGGGGATTTGTGGTGTATGAACACCTTTCAAATCATTTTATTGTGTATAATTACCAAATATTTTGGAGTCCTTGAATAGGTACTAGATCTATTTAAAGCATATGAAGCCCTTGGATCAAACTCAATTCAAAACAAATGATAAAACCGTCATGGTCTCTTAGACGATTTGTGGTGAATGAATATCTTTCAAATCATTTTGTTGTGAAAAATTACCAAATATTTTTGAGTCCTTGAATAGGTATTAGATCTATTTAAAGCATAAAAAGTCCTTCGATCAAACTAAATTCAAATCAAAGGGTAAAACCGTCATAGTCTCGTAGGGGATTTGTGGTGTATAAACACCTTTCAAATCATTGTTTGGGATTAATTACCAAAATATTTTTAACTCCTTGAATGGGTATTAGATATATTTTAATCATATTAAGCATTTGGATCAAACTTATTTCAAATCGAAGGGTAAAACCGTCATAGTCTCTTAGGCGATTTGTGGTGTATGAACACCTTTCAAATTATTTTGGTTGTGAATAATAACCAAAAAATTTTGAGTCCTTGAATAGGTGTTAGATATATTTAAAGCATATGAAGCCCTTGGATCAAACTCCATTTAAATTAAAGGGTAAAACCGTCATAGTCTCTTAGGGGATTTGTGGTGTATGAACACCTTTCAAATCATTTTATTGTGAATAATTACCAAATATTTTTGAGTCCTTGAATAGGTACTAGATCTATTTAAAGCATATGAAGCCCATGGATCAAACTCAATTCAAAACAAATGGTAAAACCGTCATGGTCTCTTAGACGATTTGTGGTGAATGAATATCTTTCAAATCATTTTGTTGTGAAAAATTACCAAATATTTTTGTGTCCTTGAATAGGTATTAGATCTATTTAAATCATATGAAGTCCTTCGATCAAACTAAATTCAAATCAAAGTGCAAAACCGTCATAGTCTCGTAGGGGATTTGTGGTGTATAAACACCTTTCAAATCATTGTTTGTGATTAATTACCAAAATATTTTTAACTCCTTGAATGGGTATTAGATATATTTTAATCATATTAAGCATTTGGATCAAACTTATTTCAAATCAAAGGGTAAAACCGTCATAGTCTCTTAGGCGATTTGTGGTGTATGAACACCTTTCAAATTATTTTGGTTGTGAATAATAACCAAATATTTTTGAGTCCTTGAATAGGTGTTAGATATATTTAAAGCATATGAAGCCCTTGGATCAAACTCTTTTTAAATCATAAGGTAAAACCGTCATAGTCTCTTAGGCGATTTGTGGTGTATGAACACCTTTCAAATCATTTTGTGGTGAATAATTACTAAATATTTTTGTGTCATGGAATAGGTATTAGATCTCTCCAAATCATATGAAGTCCTTCGATTCAACTCAATTCAAATCAAAGGGTAAAACCGTCATAGTCTCGTAGAGGATTTGTGGTGTATAAACACCTTTCAAATAATTGTTTTTGCTTAATTACCAAAATATTTTTAACTCCTTGAATGGGTATTAGATATATTTTAATCATATGAATCATTTGGATTAAACTTATTTCAAATCAAAGAATAAACCGTCATAGTCTCTTAGGCGATTTGTGGTGTTTGAACACCTTTCAAATTATTTTTGTTGTGAATAATAACCAAATATTTTTGAGTCCTTGAATAGGTGTTAGATATATTTAAATCATATGAAGCCCTTGGATCAAACTCCATTTAAATCAAAGGGTAAAACCGTCATAGTCTCTTAGGGGATTTGTGGTGTATGAACACCTTTCAAATCATTTTATTGTGTATAATTACCAAATATTTTGGAGTCCTTGAATAGGTACTAGATCTATTTAAAGCATATGAAGCCCTTGGATCAAACTCAATTCAAAACAAATGATAAAACCGTCATGGTCTCTTAGACGATTTGTGGTGAATGAATATCTTTCAAATCATTTTGTTGTGAAAAATTACCAAATATTTTTGAGTCCTTGAATAGGTATTAGATCTATTTAAAGCATATAAAGTCCTTCGATCAAACTCAATTCAAATCAAAGGGTAAAACCGTCAT
This sequence comes from Patellifolia procumbens, assembly GCA_947645195.1. Classification (NCBI taxonomy): domain Eukaryota; kingdom Viridiplantae; phylum Streptophyta; class Magnoliopsida; order Caryophyllales; family Amaranthaceae; genus Patellifolia; species Patellifolia procumbens. Next base: position 128,092 of record CANSGD010001109.1, read on the forward strand.
AGTCTCGTAGGGGATTTGTGGTGTATAAACACCTTTCAAATCATTGTTTGTGATTAATTACCAAAATATTTTTAACTCCTTGAATGGGTATTAGATATATTTTAATCATATTAAGCATTTGGATCAAACTTATTTCAAATCAAAGGGTAAAACCGTCATAGTCTCTTAGGCGATTTGTGGTGTATGAACACCTTTCAAATTATTTTGGTTGTGAATAATAACCAAATATTTTTGAGTCCTTTAATAGGTGTTAGATATATTTAAAGCATATGAAGCTCTTGGATCAAACTCTATTTAAATTAAAAGGAAAAACCGTCATAGTCTCTTAGGCGATTTGTGGTGTATGAACACCTTTCAAATCATTTTGTGGTGAATAATTACTAAATATTTTTGAGTCCTTGAATAGGTACTAGATCTATTTAAAGCATATGAATCCCTTGGATCAAACTCAATTCAAAACAAATGGTAAAACCGTCATGGTCTCTTAGACGATTTGTGGTGAATGAACATCTTTCAAATCATTTTTTTGTGAAAAATTACCAAATATTTTTGATTCCTTGAATAGGTATTAGATCTATTTAAAGCATATGAAGTCCTTCGATCAAACTCAATTCAAATCAAAGGGTAAAACCGTCATAGTCTCGTAGGGGATTTGTGGTGTATAAACACCTTTCAAATCATTGTTTGTGATTAAATACCAAAATATTTTTAACTCCTTGAATGGGTATTAGATATATTTTAATCATATTAAGCATTTGGATCAAACTTATTTCAAATCAAAGGGTAAAACCGTCATAGTCTCTTAGGCGATTTGTGGTGTTTGAACACCTTTCAAATTATTTTTGTTGTGAATAATAACCAAATATTTTTGAGTCCTTGAATAGGTGTTAGATATATTTAAATCATATGAAGCCCTTGGATCAAACTCCATTTAAATCAAAGGGTAAAACCGTCATAGTCTCTTAGGGGATTTGTGGTGTATGAACACCTTTCAAATCATTTTATTGTGTATAATTACCAAATATTTTTGAGTCCTTGAATAGGTACTAGATCTATTTAAAGCATATGAAGCCCTTGGATCAAACTCAATTCAAAACAAATGGTAAAACCGTCATGGTCTCTTAGACGATTTGTGGTGAATGAATATCTTTCAAATCATTTTGTTGTGAAAAATTACCAAATATTTTTGAGTCCTTGAATAGGTATTAGATCTATTTAAAGCATATAAAGTCCTTCGATCAAACTCAATTCAAATCAAAGGGTAAAACCGTCATAGTCTCGTAGGGGATTTGTGGTGTATAAACACCTTTCAAATCATTGTTTGTGATTAATTAATAAAATATTTTTAACTCCTTGAATGGGTATTAGATATATTTTAATCATATTAAGCATTTGGATCAAACTTATTTCAAATCAAAGGGTAAAACCGTCATAGTCTCTTAGGCGATTTGTGGTGTATGAACACCTTTCAAATTATTTTGGTTGTGAATAATAACCAAATATTTTTGAGTCCTTGAATAGGTGTTAGATATATTTAAAGCATATGAAGCCCTTGGATCAAACTCTATTTAAATTAAAAGGAAAAACCGTCATAGTCTCTTAGGCGATTTGTGGTGTATGAACACCTTTCAAATCATTTTGTGGTGAATAATTACTAAATATATTTGAGTCCTTGAATAGGTACTAGATCTATTTAAAGCATATGAATCCCTTGGATCAAACTCAATTCAAAACAAATGGTAAAACCGTCATGGTCTCTTAGACGATTTGTGGTGAATGAACATCTTTCAAATCATTTTTTTGTGAAAAATTACCAAATATTTTTGATTCCTTGAATAGGTATTAGATCTATTTAAAGCATATGAAGTCCTTCGATCAAACTCAATTCAAATCAAAGGGTAAAACCGTCATAGTCTCGTAGGGGATTTGTGGTGTATAAACACCTTTCAAATCATGGTTTGTGATTAAATACCAAAATATTTTTAACTCCTTGAATGGGTATTAGATATATTTTAATCATATTAAGCATTTGGATCAAACTTATTTCAAATCAAAGGGTAAAACCGTCATAGTCTCTTAGGCGATTTGTGGTGTATGAACACCTTTCAAATTATTTTGGTTGTGAATAATAACCAAATATTTTTGAGTCCTTGAATAGGTGTTAGATATATTTAAATCATATGAAGCCCTTGGATCAAACTCCATTTAAATCAAAGGGTAAAACCGTCATAGTCTCTTAGGGGATTTGTGGTGTATGAACACCTTTCAAATCATTTTATTGTGTATAATTACCAAATATTTTGGAGTCCTTGAATAGGTACTAGATCTATTTAAAGCATATGAAGCCCTTGGATCAAACTCAATTCAAAACAAATGATAAAACCGTCATGGTCTCTTAGACGATTTGTGGTGAATGAATATCTTTCAAATCATTTTGTTGTGAAAAATTACCAAATATTTTTGAGTCCTTGAATAGGTATTAGATCTATTTAAAGCATATAAAGTCCTTCGATCAAACTCAATTCAAATCAAAGGGTAAAACCGTCATAGTCTCGTAGGGGATTTGTGGTGAATAAACACCTTTCAAATCATTGTTTGTGATTAATTAATAAAATATTTTTAACTCCTTGAATGGGTATTATATATATTTTAATCATATTAAGCATTTGGATCAAACTTATTTCAAATCAAAGGGTAAAACCGTCATAGTCTCTTAGGCAATTTGTTGTGTATGAACACCTTTCAAATTATTTTGGTTGTGAATAATAACCAAATATTTTTGAGTCCTTTAATAGGTGTTAGATATATTTAAAGCATATGAAGCTCTTGGATCAAACTCTATTTAAATTAAAAGGAAAAACCGTCATAGTCTCTTAGGCGATTTGTGGTGTATGAACACCTTTCAAATCATTTTGTGGTGAATAATTACTAAATATTTTTGAGTCCTTGAATAGGTACTAGATCTATTTAAAGCATATGAATCCCTTGGATCAAACTCAATTCAAAACAAATGGTAAAACCGTCATGGTCTCTTAGACGATTTGTGGTGAATGAACATCTTTCAAATCATTTTTTTGTGAAAAATTACCAAATATTTTTGATTCCTTGAATAGGTATTAGATCTATTTAAAGCATATGAAGTCCTTCGATCAAACTCAATTCAAATCAAAGGGTAAAACCGTCATAGTCTCGTAGGGGATTTGTGGTGTATAAACACCTTTCAAATCATGGTTTGTGATTAATTACCAAAATATTTTTAACTCCTTGAATGGGTATTAGATATATTTTAATCATATTAAGCATTTGGATCAAACTTATTTCAAATCAAAGGGTAAAACCGTCATAGTCTCTTAGGCGATTTGTGGTGTATGAACACCTTTCAAATTATTTTGGTTGTGAATAATAACCAAATATTTTTGAGTCCTTGAATAGGTGTTAGATATATTTAAAGCATATGAAGCCCTTGGATCAAACTCTATTTAAATTAAAAGGTAAAACCGTCATAGTCTCTTAGGCGATTTGTGGTGTATGAACACCTTTCAAATCATTTTGTGGTGAATAATTACTAAATATTTTTGAGTCCTTGAATAGGTACTAGATCTATTTAAAGCATATGAATCCCTTGGATCAAACTCAATTCAAAACAAATGGTAAAACCGTCATGGTCTCTTAGACGATTTGTGGTGAATGAACATCTTTCAAATCATTTTTTTGTGAAAAATTACCAAATATTTTTGATTCCTTGAATAGGTATTAGATCTATTTAAAGCATATGAAGTCCTTCGATCAAACTCAATTCAAATCAAAGGGTAAAACCGTCATAGTCTCGTAGGGGATTTGTGGTGTATAAACACCTTTCAAATCATGGTTTGTGATTAATTACCAAAATATTTTTAACTCCTTGAATGGGTATTAGATATATTTTAATCATATTAAGCATTTGGATCAAACTTATTTCAAATCAAAGGGTAAAACCGTCATAGTCTCTTAGGCGATTTGTGGTGTATGAACACCTTTCAAATTATTTTGGTTGTGAATAATAACCAAATATTTTTGAGTCCTTGAATAGGTGTTAGATATATTTAAAGCATATGAAGCCCTTGGATCAAACTCTATTTAAATTAAAAGGTAAAACCGTCATAGTCTCTTAGGTGATTTGTGGTGTATGAACACCTTTCAAATCATTTTGTGGTGAATAATTACTAAATATTTTTGAGTCCTTGAATAGGTACTAGATCTATTTAAAGCATATGAATCCCTTGGATCAAACTCAATTCAAAACAAATGGTAAAACCGTCATGGTCTCTTAGACGATTTGTGGTGAATGAACATCTTTCAAATCATTTTTTTGTGAAAAATTACCAAATATTTTTGATTCCTTGAATAGGTATTAGATTTATTTAAAGCATATGAAGTCCTTCGATCAAACTCAATTCAAATCAAAGGGTAAAACCGTCATAGTCTCGTAGGAGATTTGTGGTGTATAAACACCTTTCAAATTATTGTTTGTGATTAATTACCAAAATATTTTTAACTCCTTGAATGGATTTTAGATATATTTTAATTATATGAATCATTTGGATCAAACTTATGTCAAATCAAAGGATAAAATCGTCATAGTCTCTTAGGCGATTTGTGGTGTATGAACACCTTTCAAATTATTTTGGTTGTGAATAATAACCAAATATTTTTGATTCTTGAATAGGTGTTAGATATATTTAAAGCATATGAAGCCCTTGGATAAACTCCATTTAAATTAAAGGGTAAAATCGTGATAGTCTCTTAGGGGATTTGTGGTGTATGAACACCTTTCAAATTATTTTATTGTGAATAATTACCAAATATTTTCGAGTCCTTGAATAGGTAATAGATCTATTTAAAGCATATGAAGCCCTTGGATCAAACTCAATTCAAAACAAAGGGTAAAACCGTCATAATCTCTTAGACGATTTGTGGTGAATGAATACCTTTCAAATTATTTTGTTGTGAATAATTACCAAAAAAAATTGAGTCATTGAATAGGTATTAGATCTATTTAAATCATATGAAGTCCTTCGATTCAACTCAATTCAGATCAAAGGGTAAAACCGTCATAGTCTCGTAGAGGATTTGTGGTGTATAAACACCTTTCAAATAATTGTTTTTGCTTAATTACCAAAATATTTTTAACTCCTTGAATGGGTATTAGATATATTTTAATCATATGAATCATTTGGATCAAAACTATTTCAAATCAAAGAATAAACCGTCATAGTCTCTTAGGCGATTTGTGGTGTATGAACACCTTTCAAATTATTTTTGTTGTGAATAATAACCAAATATTTTTGATTCTTGAATAGGTGTTAGATATATTTAAAGCATATGAAGCCCTTGGATCAAACTCCATTTAAATTAAAGGGTAAAACCGTCATAGTCTCTTAGGGGATTTGTGGTGTATGAACACCTTTCAAATCATTTTATTGTGAATAATTACCAAATATTTTTGAGTCCTTGAATAGGTACTAGATATATTTAAAGCATATGAAGCCCTTGGATCAAACTCAATTCAAAACAAATGGTAAAACCGTCATGGTCTCTTAGACGATTTGTGGTGAATGAATATCTTTCAAATCATTTTGTTGTGAAAAATTACCAAATATTTTTGAGTCCTTGAATAGGTATTAGATCTATTTAAAGCATATGAAGTCCTTCGATCAAACTAAATTCAAATCAAAGTGTAAAACCGTCATAGTCTCGTAGGGGATTTGTGGTGTATAAACACCTTTCAAATCATTGTTTGTGATTAATTACCAAAATATTTTTAACTCCTTGAATGGGTATTAGATATATTTTAATCATATTAAGCATTTGGATCAAACTTATTTCAAATCAAAGGGTAAAACCGTCATAGTCTCTTAGGCGATTTGTGGTGTATGAACACCTTTCAAATTATTTTGGTTGTGAATAATAACCAAATATTTTTGAGTCCTTGAATAGGTGTTAGATATATTTAAAACATATGAAGCCCTTGGATCAAACTCTATTTAAATCAAAAGGTAAAACCGTCATAGTCTCTTAGGCGATTTGTGGTGTATGAACACCTTTCAAATCATTTTGTGGTGAATAATTACTAAATATTTTTGAGTCCTTGAATAGGTACTAGATCTATTTAAAGCATATGAATCCCTTGGATTAAACTCAATTCAAAACAAATGGTAAAACCGTCATGGTCTCTTAGACGATTTGTGGTGAATGAACATCTTTCAAATCATATTTTTGTGAAAAATTACCAAATATTTTTGATTCCTTGAATAGGTATTAGATCTATTTAAAGCATATGAAGTCCTTCGATCAAACTCAATTCAAATCAAAGGGTAAAACCGTCATAGTCTCGTAGGGGATTTGTGGTGTATAAACACCTTTCAAATCATTGTTTGTGATTAATTACCAAAATATTTTTAACTCCTTGAATGGGTATTAGATATATTTTAATCATATGAAGCATTTGGATCAAACTTATGTCAAATCAAAGGATAAAATCGTCATAGTCTCTTAGGCGATTTGTGGTGTATGAACACCTTTCAAATTATTTTGGTTGTGTTGTGAATAATAACCAAATATTTTTGAGTCCTTGAATAGGTGTTAGATATATTTAAAGCATATGAAGCCCTTGGATCAAACTCAATTCAAATCAAAGGGCAAAACCGTCATAGTCTCTTAGGCGATTTGTGGTGAATGAACACCTTTCAAATCATTTTGTTGGGAATAATTACCAAATATTTTTTGGAGTCCTTGAATAGGTATTAAATATTTTTAAAGCATATGCAGTCCTTGGATCAACCTCAATTCAAATCAAAAGGTAAAACCGTAATAGTCTCTTAGGGGAATTGTGGTGTATGAACACCTTTCAAATAATTTTTTGTGCTTAATTACCAAATATTTTTGAGTCCTTGAATAGGTAATAGATCTATTTAAAGCATATGAAGCCCTTGGATCAAACTCAATTCAAAACAAAGGGTAAAACCGTCATAATCTCTTAGACGATTTGTGGTGAATGAACACCTTTCAAATTATTTTGTTGTGAATAATTACCAAAAAAATTTGAGTCATGGAATAGGTATTAGATCTATTTAAATCCTATGAAGTCCTTCGATTCAACTCAATTCAAATCAAAGGGTAAAACCGTCATAGTCTCGTAGAGGATTTGTGGTGTATAAACACCTTTCAAATAATTGTTTTTGCTTAGTTACCAAAATATTTTTAACTCCTTGAATGGGTATTAGATATATTTTAATCATATGAAGCATTTGGATCAAAACTATTTCAAATCAAAGAATAAACCGTCATAGTCTCTTAGGCGATTTGTGGTGTATGAACACCTTTCAAATTATTTTGGTTGTGAATAAGAACCAAATATTTTTGAGTCCTTGAATAGGTGTTAGATATATTTAAAGCATATGAAACCCTTGGATCAAACTCTTTTTAAATCAAAAGGTAAAACCGTCATAGTCTCTTAGGCGATTTGTGGTGTATGAACACCTTTCAAATCATTTTGTGGTGAATACTTACTAAATATTTTTGAGTCATGGAATAGGTATTAGATCTATTTAAATCATATGAAGTTCTTCGATTCAACTCAATTGAAATCAAAGGGTCAAACCGTCATAGTCTCGTAGAGGATTTGTGGTGTATAAACACCTTTCAAATAATTGTTTTTGCTTAATTACCAAAATATTTTCAACTCCTTGAATGGGTATTAGATATATTTAAATCATATGAAGCCTTTGGATCAAACTCCATTTAAATCAAAGGGTAAAACCGTCATAGTCTCTTAGGGGATTTGTGGTGTATGAACACCTTTCAAATCATTTTATTGTGTATAATTACCAAATATTTTGGAGTCCTTGAATAGGTACTAGATCTATTTAAAGCATATGAAGCCCTTGGATCAAACTCAATTCAAAACAAATGGTAAAACCGTCATGGTCTCTTAGACGATTTGTGGTGAATGAATATCTTTCAAATCATTTTGTTGTGAAAAATTACCAAATATTTTTGAGTCCTTGAATAGGTATTAGATCTATTTAAAGCATATAAAGTCCTTCGATCAAACTAAATTCAAATCAAAGGGTAAAACCGTCATAGTCTCGTAGGGGATTTGTGGTGTATAAACACCTTTCAAATCATTGTTTGTGATTAATTAATAAAATATTTTTAACTCCTTGAATGGGTATTAGATATATTTTAATCATATTAAGCATTTGGATCAAACTTATTTCAAATCAAAGGGTAAAACCGTCATAGTCTCTTAGGCGATTTGTGGTGTATGAACACCTTTCAAATTATTTTGGTTGTGAGTAAGAACCAAATATTTTTGAGTCCTTGAATAGGTGTTAGATATATTTAAAGCATATGAAGCCCTTGGATCAAACTCTATTTAAATCAAAAGGTAAAACCGTCATAGTCTCTTAGGCGATTTGTGGTGTATGAACACCTTTTAAATCATTTTGTGGTGAATAATTACTAAATATTTTTGAGTCCTTGAATAGGTACTAGATCTATTTAAAGCATATGAATCCCTTGGATCAAACTCAATTCAAAACAAATGGTAAAACCGTCATGGTCTCTTAGACGATTTGTGGTGAATGAACATCTTTCAAATCATTTTTTTGTGAAAAATTACCAAATATTTTTGATTCCTTTATTAGGTATTAGATCTATTTAAATCATATGAAGTCCTTCGATCAAACTCAATTCAAATCAAAGGGTAAAACCGTCATAGTCTCGTAGGGGATTTGTGGTGTATAAACACCTTTCAAATCATGGTTTGTGATTAATTACCAAAATATTTTTAACTCCTTGAATGGGTATTAGATATATTTTAATCATATTAAGCATTTGGATCAAACTTATTTAAAATAAATGGGTAAAACTGTCATAGTCTCTTAGGCGATTTGTGGTGTATGAACACCTTTCAAATTATTTTGGTTGTGAATAATAACCAAATATTTTTGAGTCCTTGAATAGGTGTTAGATATATTTAAAGCATATGAAGCTCTTGGATCAAACTCTATTTAAATTAAAAGGTAAAACCATCATAGTCTCTTAGGCGATTTGTGGTGTATGAACACCTTTCAAATCATTTTGTGGTGAATAATTACTAAATATATTTGAGTCCTTGAATAGGTACTAGATCTATTTAAAGCATATGAATCCCTTGGATCAAACTCAATTTAAAATAAATGGTAAAACCGTCATGGTCTCTTAGACGATTTGTGGTGAATGAACATCTTTCAAATCATTTTTTTGTGAAAAATTACCAAAAATTTTTGATTCCTTGAATAGGTATTAGATCTATTTTTAAGCATATGAAGTCCTTCGATCAAACTCAATTAAAATCAAAGGGTAAAACCGTCATAGTCTCGTAGGGGATTTGTGGTGTATAAACACCTTTCAAATCATGGTTTGTGATTAAATACAAAAATATTTTTAACTCCTTGAATGGGTATTAGATATATTTTAATCATATTAAGCATTTGGATCAAACTTATTTCAAATCAAAGGGTAAAACCGTCATAGTCTCTTAGGCGATTTGTGGTGTATGAACACCATTCAAATTATTTTGGTTGTGAATAATAACCAAATATTTTTGAGTCCTTGAATAGGTGTTAGATATATTTAAAGCTTATGAAGCCCTTGGATCAAACTCTATTAAAATTAAAAGGTAAAACCGTCATAGTCTCTTAGGTGATTTGTGGTGTATGAACACCTTTCAAATCATTTTTGTGGTGAATAATTACTAAATATTTTTGATTCCTTGAATAGGTACTAGATCTATTTAAAGCATATGAATTCCTTGGATCAAACTCAATTCAAAACAAATGGTAAAACCGTCATGGTCTCTTAGACGATTTGTGGTGAATGAACATCTTTCAAATCATTTTTTTGTGAAAAATTACCAAATATTTTTGATTCCTTGAGTAGGTATTAGATCTATTTAAAGCATATGAAGTCCTTCGATAAAACTCAATTCAAATCAAAGGGTAAAACCGTCATAGTCTCGTAGGGGATTTGTGGTGTATAAACACCTTTCAAATCATTGTTTGTGATTAATTACCAAAATATTTTTAACTCCTTGAATGGGTATTAGAAATATTTTAATCATATGAAGCATTTGGATCAAACTTATGTCAAATCAAAGCATAAAATCGTCATAGTCTCTTAGGCGATTTGTGGTGTATGAACACCTTTCAAATTATTTTGGTTGTGAATAATAACAAAATATTTTTGAGTCCTTGAATAGGTGTTAGATATATTTAAAGCATATGAAGCCCTTGGATCAAACTCAATTCAAATCAAAGGGCAAAACCGTCATAGTCTCTTAGGCGATTTGTGGTGAATGAACACCTTTCAAATCATTTTGTTGGGAATAATTACCAAATATTTTTGGAGTCCTTGAATAGGTATTAAATCTTTTAAAAGCATATGCAGTCCTTGGATCAACCTCAATTCAAATCAAAAGGTAAAACCGTAATAGTCTCTTAGGGGAATTGTGGTGTATGAACACCTTTCAAATAATTTTTTGTGCTTAATTACCAAATATTTTTGAGTCCTTGAATAGGTAATAGATCTATTTAAAGCATATGAATCCCTTGGATCAAACTCAATTCAAAACAAAGGGTAAAACCGTCATAATCTCTTAGACGATTTGTGGTGAATGAACACCTTTCAAATTATTTTGTTAGGAATAATTACCAAAAAAATTTGAGTCATGGAATAGGTATTAGATCTATTTAAATCATATGAAGTCCTTCGATTAAACTCAATTCAGATCAAAGGGTAAAACCGTCATAGTCTCGAAGAGGATTTGTGGTGTATAAACACCTTTCAAATAATTGTTTTTGCTTAATTACCAAAATATTTTTAACTCCTTGAATGGGTATTAGATATATTTTAATCATATGAAGCATTTGGATCAAAACTATTTCAAATCAAAGAATAAACCGTCATAGTCTCTTAGGCGATTTGTGGTGTATGAACACCTTTCAAATTATTTTGGTTGTGAGTAAGAACCAAATATTTTTGAGTCCTTGAATAGGTGTTAGATATATTTAAAGCATATGAAGCCCTTGGATAAAACTCTATTTAAATCAATAGGTAAAACCGTCATAGTCTCTTAGGCGATTTGTGGTGTATGAACACCTTTCAAATCATTTTGTTGTGAATAATTACTAAATATTTTTGAGTCATGGAATAGGTATTAGATCTATTTAAATCATATGAAGTCCTTCGATTCAACTCAATTCAAATCAAAGGGTAAAACCGTCATAGTCTCGTAGAGGATTTGTGGTGTATAAACACCTTTCAAATAATTGTTTTTGCTTAATTACCAAAATATTTTTAACTCGTTGAATGGGTATTAGATATATTTTAATCATATGAAGCATTTGAATTAAACTTATTTCAAATCAAAGAATCAACCGTCATAGTCTCTTAGGCGATTTGTGGTGTATGAACACCTTTCAAATTATTTTTGTTGTGAATAATAACCAAATATTTTTGAGTCCTTGAATAGGTGTTAGATGTATTTAAATCATATGAAGCCCTTGGATCAAACTCCATTTAAATCAAAGGGTAAAACCGTCATAGTCTCTTAGGGGATTTGTGGTGTATGAACACCTTTCAAATCATTTTATTGTGTATAATTAACAAATATTTTGGAGTCCTTGAATAGGTACTAGATCTATTTAAAGCATATGAAGCCCTTGGATCAAACTCAATTCAAAACAAATGGTAAAACCGTCATGGTCTCTTAGATGATTTGTGGTGAATGAACATCTTTCAAATCATTTTTTTGTGAAAAATTACCAAATATTTTTGATTCCTTGAATAGGTATTAGATCTATTTAAAGCATATGAAGTCCTTCGATCAAACTCAATTCAAATCAAAGGGTAAAACCGTCATAGTCTCGTAGGGGATTTGTGGTGTATAAACACCTTTCAAATCATTGTTTGTGATTAATTACCAAAATATTTTTAACTCCTTGAATGGGTATTAGAAATATTTTAATCATATGAAGCATTTGGATCAAACTTATGTCAAATCAAAGCATAAAATCGTCATAGTCTCTTAGGCGATTTGTGGTGTATGAACACCTTTCAAATTATTTTGGTTGTGAATAATAACCAAATATTTTTGAGTCCTTGAATAGGTGTTAGATATATTTAAAGCATATGAAGCCCTTGGATCAAACTCAATTCAAATCAAAGGGCAAAACCGTCATAGTCTCTTAGGCGATTTGTGGTGAATGAACACCTTTCAAATCATTTTGTTGGGAATAATTACCAAATATTTTTGGAGTCCTTGAATAGGTATTAAATCTTTTAAAAGCATATGCAGTCCTTGGATCAACCTCAATTCAAATCAAAAGGTAAAACCGTAATAGTCTCTTAGGGGAATTGTGGTGTACGAACACCTTTCAAATATTTTTTTGTGCTTAATTACCAAATATTTTTGAGTCCTTGAATAGGTAATAGATCTATTTAAAGCATATGAATCCCTTGGATCAAACTCAATTCAAAACAAAGGGTAAAACCGTCATAATCTCTTAGACGATTTGTGGTGAATGAACACCTTTCAAATTATTTTGTTGTGAATAATTACCAAAAAAATTTAAGTCATGGAATAGGTATTAGATCTATTTAAATCATATGAAGTCCTTCGATTAAACTCAATTCAGATCAAAGGGTAAAACCGTCATAGTCTCGAAGAGGATTTGTGGTGTATAAACACCTTTCAAATAATTGTTTTTGCTTAATTACCAAAATGTTTTTAACTCCTTGAATGGGTATTAGATATATTTTAATCATATGAAGCATTTGGATCAAAACTATTTCAAATCAAAGAATAAACCGTCATAGTCTCTTAGGCGATTTGTGGTGTATGAACACCTTTCAAATTATTTTGGTTGTGAGTAAGAACCAAATATTTTTTGAGTCCTTGAATAGGTGTTAGATATATTTAAAGCATATGAAGCCCTTGGATAAAACTCTATTTAAATCAATAGGTAAAACCGTCATAGTCTCTTAGGCGATTTGTGGTGTATGAACACCTAATTACTAAATATTTTTGAGTCATGGAATAGGTATTAGATCTATTTAAATCATATGAAGTCCTTCGATTCAACTCAATTCAAATCAAAGGGTAAAACCGTCATAGTCTCGTAGAGGATTTGTGGTGTATAAACACCTTTCAAATAATTGTTTTTGCTTAATTACCAAAATATTTTTTAACTCCTTGAATGGGTATTAGATATATTTTAATCATATGAAGCATTTGGATCAAACCTATTTCAAATCAAAGAATAAACCGTCATAGTCTCTTAGGCGATTTGTGGTGTATGAACACCTTTCAAATTATTTTGGTTGTGAATAATAACCAAATATTTTTGAGTCCTTGAATAGGTGTTAGATATATTTAAATCATATGAAGCCCTTGGATCAAACTCTATTCAAATCAAAGGGTAAAACCGTCATAGTCTCTTAGGCGATTTGTGGTGAATGAACACCTTTCAAATCATTTGGTTGTGAATAATAACCAATTATTTTTGAGTCCTTGAATAGGTATTAGATCTATTTAAATCATATGAAGCCCTTGGATCAAACTCAATTCAAATCAAAGGGTAAAACCGTCATAGTCTCGTAGGGGATTTGTGGTGTATGAACACCTTTCAAATCATTGTTTGTGATTAATTACCAAAATATTTTTAACTCCTTGAATGGGTATTAGATATATTTAAATCATATGAAGCCCTTGGATCAAACTTATTTCAAATCAAAGGGTAAAACCGTCATAGTCTCTTAGGCGATTTGTGGTGTATGAACACCTTTCAAATTATTTTGGTTGTGAATAATAACCAAAATATTTTTGAGTCCTTGAATAGGTGTTAGATATATTTAAATCATATGAAGCCCTTGGATCAAACTCTATTTAAATCAAAGGGTAAAACCGTCATAGTCTCTTAGGCGATTTGTGGTGTATGAACACCTTTCAAATCATTTTGTTGTGAATAATTAACCAAATATTTTTGGAGTCCTTGAATAGGTACTAGATCTATTTAAAGCATATGAAGCCCTTGGATCAAACTCAATTCAAATCAAAGGGTAAAACCGTCATGGTCTCTTAGGCGATTTGTGGTGAATGAACACCTTTCAAATCATTTTTTTGTGAAAAATTACCAAATATTTTTGATTCCTTGAATAGGTATTAGATCTATTTAAAGCATATGAAGTCCTTGGATCAAACTCAATTCAAATCAAAGGGTAAAACCGTCATAGTCTCGTAGGGGATTTGTGGTGTATAAACACCTTTCAAATCATTGTTTGTGATTAATTACCAAAATATTTTTAACTCCTTGAATGGGTATTAGATATATTTTAATCATATGAAGCCTTTGGATCAAACTTATGTCAAATCAAAGGGTAAAACCGTCATAGTCTCTTAGGCGATTTGTGGTGTATGAACACCTTTCAAATTATTTTGGTTGTGAATAATAACCAAATATTTTTGAGTCCTTGAATAGGTGTTAGATATATTTAAAGCATATGAAGCCCTTGGATCAAACTCAATTCAAATCAAAGGGCAAAACCGTCATAGTCTCTTAGGCGATTTGTGGTGAATGAACACCTTTCAAATCATTTTGTTGGGAATAATTACCAAATATTTTTGGAGTCCTTGAATAGGTATTAGATATATTTAAAGCATATGAAGTCCTTGGATCAACCTCAATTCAAATCAAAAGGTAAAACCGTAATAGTCTCTTAGGGGAATTGTGGTGTATGAACACCTTTCAAATCATTTTTTGTGATTAATTACCAAATATTTTTGAGTCCTTGAATAGGTATTAGATCTATTTAAAGCATATGAAGCCCTTGGATCAAACTCAATTCAAATCAAAGGGTAAAACCGTCATAGTCTCTTAGGCGATTTGTGGTGTATGAACACCTTTCAAATTATTTTGTTGTGAATAATTACCAAAAAATTTTTGAGTCATTGAATAGGTATTAGATCTATTTAAATCATATGAAGCCCTTGGATCAAACTCTAATTCAAATCAAAGGGTAAAACCGTCATAGTCTCTTAGGGGATTTGTGGTGTATGAACACCTTTCAAATAATTGTTGTTGTGAATAATTACCAAAATATTTTTAACTCCTTGAATGGGTGTTAGATATATTTAAATCATATGAAGCCCTTGGATCAAA
>CANSGD010001110.1:0-101132 GCA_947645195.1 Patellifolia procumbens
ACTACTCCCCTTAGATTGTTTGGGTCAAGAAAAATTGAACCGCTAATCATTTTTAACTACGCGGTTCCGTGAAGATTGAATCTACAAGTACACTTGCACACTAGCTTGACATGGTTGATGGTTATTTCCTTCCGTCCATATTTTTTCTTTTCATAGTTGATGGTTCTCCTTCTTCCTACATTCATAAATTAGACTAGCTTTAAAGGTTTCTATACATCTGTGAAGATTGAATCTACAAGTGCACTTGCTCACTTATTTAGTGGGCATTAATGGTACAATTTTTTTAATTAATATTTATGTCATATGAAATATAAATAAATTGATGAATTCTAGCCTGTTCACGAACTTTACGACAAGCCCTAGGCTTGTTGGGCTGGTTAATCCTTGTGGTGAGCTCGGTTGAGCCTACTTGAGGTAGAGCTTTAACGAAGCTAATTTCGAGTAGCTTGAGAGGCAGCCGTGACTGGCTCTTTATCACCCCTACATATGATTATTAGTGCATAATATAGTGAAGTTCTGTGTGAGGAACACTGCAACATGTGCTATCTATGCTGCTAAAAACATAGATGTTATACCGTTTAGTAAGGATGGATGCTTGCCTGGAAATCTATCAAAAACTATTGGAGATCAACTTTGCTGCTGAGCAAGGAAATCATATGATTAGTGCATAATATCGTAAAATACCTATAGCTGTTCGATTTGCATATGTTCAACAAGTAATGATCTAGTGGCATCTTACTTCCTTTAACTGTGGATCCAAATGTGCTGAAGAACTTAAATTTGGTGCCATCTTTGCTTATAGTTTGGCCATCTTTGCTTATACTGCTTTGTCAAAATCTCTTATAGGATGTTCTTGAGTTGATTTCCGGCGCTCAATTGATGCAATGGTTGGTAGCTTTCCTTATCAATGGTAATTTAATTATGTTGTAGTAGTTGTCTTTAGTAATGTTCCATCCCACGATCGTTGACATCGGGGTGGAGCAGAGGGTTGACAGAACAACCACCAGTGCCTTTGTCTTATCCGAGTGCTTAGTTGAAGTTGCTGTAAAATCGGTTCTCTGCTTACTACACCGTTCGGGATGTACCCCTGTCCCCTGGTAAGTTAGTTGTTCTTCACAAATGTAACTTTGGTTTGTATTCTATTTTTGTGTGTCACTGTCTCTGCCCTTTACTATGGAGAGGGAATGTCTTTTATATTTTTTCGTTGCTATTATTCCGATAATGAGTCTGCTGATAACGTCTTTTCTGGTAGGTTGAACGTGCCGGGGTCTTTACTGGGGAGTTTTTCCATTACCCGTTTGTGTGGCAGGCATGAAGTTGTCATCCCTGAGTTACGCAGCTTAAGGCCCAATTAGAGCGGCTGAGCAGCTTCTAGTCCGACAACCTGCTTCAACAAGGGGATGCTGGATGCTATTAATGAGGAGGGGATCATCTAACTGCTAAATGTGCGAAGCTTTACCGGACTTCCACCTTTCATATCTAAGGGTTGCTGAAGCAATCACACGCCGTCATTGCCGAGCCGTTCCAAACTCTCCATAGAGCTCAAGGAAGCTAAGGCCCGTGCCTCTGTTGCCGAGACCAAGCTATAGAGTGCTCTGAAGGAGCTGGCGCAGCTTAAGGGGCAGTTCTCTGCTTCCAGGCTGACCACAATAGCCCTTCCAGCAAAGTTGGAGCAGCAGGCTAAGGCGCCGGAACAAGTCCTGTAGACTAGGGTTGCTCAGGTTCCGGATGAGGCAACCAAGGCTTTGTAGGCTAGGGAGTCTGAATTGGGGGCTGAGTTCTCTAAGGTCCCGGAGACAGAGAGACTCAGCTACGTTCTGACGAGGCTGTTAGACGCCGCAGGGGATGTGGAGGCCTTCAAAGTCAAGTATTGGGACGACTGCAAGCACGCAGTTCGCCAAGTACTCTGGCATCTCCATCTGGAGTTCGACTGGGATGCTTTCGAGGAAGCTTATGGTAGAGGCATGTATTTTGATCCTCCTGCCACTCGGGAGCTCCGGGACTTAGAGCTTCTCTACTCTCTTCCTGCAGAGGAGGGGAGGCTCAAGGCCACAAGAAGATATGAACTCTGCTGGGGATGGCCACTGTGTTCCTGATCAATAGGAACTCGAGCAGCTATCTCTCGCTTTGCCTCAGTCTTCTTCTGTCTCGTTAATGAGCTGCTGAGGTGGATGAGCTGGGAGCCCGTGTTGAACTGCTGCTGTCCCCCGTTTTTTCCCTCTAATGATGCCCCTTATTGACTCTTTGTAATATTCGTAATTAAATAGTCAATCACATACTTTTTATGTCTAGTTCCTTCCTTTTTTGATTAGGTAGCCGCCATTTGTTGTAATAGACTCTGTAGTTTTTGCTTTGACTTCTGATTAGAGCCCCTCTGTAATGTACATTGTAGTTTCAACTCTTGATGATATGAAATGTATTTTGATCAGATGTCTTCTACTCAGACTTGTATATTCTCATTGGCCAATTTTTGCCAAGTATTTTCACTATGACTTTTGTTTGGCAGAGCTGTGTTAATAAAATTCTTGATATATTTATTTTCCCAATTTGTATAATTCTTTCCATTCTTACTGAGCATAGAGGATCTTTCCAAATATCAATAATGTATCTTGTCTTCTCTTTTGATCAATTTTGTTCCCAGTGTTTGTCTTCTGCTCAGATTCACTTTTTTTCTACTCCTATCGTGCACACTCCCACCCTTTTTAGTCTGTCTGTTCTGCTCTGCATGAGAGGGCAGATCAGGTCAGGTGGGGTATCCGGTCCGGCGTGCTGGATGTGTGCTCTGAGCTCTGCCAAGGTGTTGAGCTTTGACCTTGGGGCCCTTTTTTGCTTGCTCTGCTTCACCTACTGTTTTATGCATTGGTGAGCCGAACAAGTCAAAGGTATTTTGACGTCCTAAGTCGCGGTGGCCTTGAGGCCTACAGGGGCCCTACCCCAATATGCCTTCTACTAGCGCCCTTTTTTCAGGGTGCACTTGGTTCTTATTGTAAACTTCGTTATCCCCATCAACCTTAGGTATCTGTGACTTATCGACGCTGCTTTGTGGACCTTTGGCCCTATGGAACTTGGGGATAAAGGTCTATGATCATCAATAAGTCGAGCTGACAACCGATTCACTCCACTGGCCCTAGGGCTTAGATGGGTGTTTTATCTTACGGTCAACCCCCTTATTGTGAAGATAGTGTATGCGCTCTAAGGAGCTCATGGGGCTCTGCTCTGGCTCATACCCCTGCATTGCTCTGCCAGCCTAGGGGGTTTTTCCCCCTCTAGTCTGTCAGGGGTTAATATTTTTAGAGTTGTTGTTGAGGGGGATGCGGGTTTCATGCAATGTGACAAGTATGTAACTCAAAGGTTGGCTCGAAGGCCTTCCATTTATGAACAGTTTGGTACAATTGAGTCTACACAAAGTAGTTTTTCAGAATTCTAGCGTTCCAGTTGCTTTTAGCACACTCCCATCCATCTTCTTCAACTTGTATATCCGTAAGTATAACTCTTCACTATCCAGATCGGGCCCTTCCCACATAACAAACAGCTTTCCATGGATTTTATCTTTCTCAACAGCTGTTGCATTTCTAAGTACCAGATCCCCCCCATCGTGAGGTTTGGCTCCCACTTTGCGGTTATAGTTTCTGCTAATTCTAGCCTTGTAGGCCTCCATTTTGAATCTGACTATGAGCTCGTCTAGCAGGTCTAAGTTGGTACTATGGGCTTCATCATTCATTTCAGGCTCAAATAGACTAATTCAGACTCTCAGACCCAATCTCAACCGGCATAACATCTTCTGAACCATATTTAAGGTGGAAAGCGGTCTGCCTAGTTGATTATTTCACAATGGTTGTTAGTGAGTACAGAGTGTTGGGCAGTGCCTCCAGCCACTTACTCTTTCATTCTTCTAGCTTCTTCTGAAGATCTATAAGTATCTGCTTATTTGCAGCTTCAGCTTGGCCATTGCATTGGGGATTGTAGACTGAGGATAGTGCGTACTTGATCTCTAATTCTCCCAGCCACTCGAAGACCATTTCTTTTGGGATCCCGTACCTCGTGATGATGCTCTGCCAGAGGAACCTTCTGGTTGTCGTCTCTGTGATGGTGGATAAAGCTTTTGCTTCTATGCATTTCATAAATTATCTGCATTGTTGAAGGATCCCAAGATATCCAATCCCCACTGAGCGAAAGGGATGGGATTATAGATAGGCATGAGATCATTTGGTGGTAGCTTGATGTTGGGACCAAACCTCTGACCGCTGTCACATTTCTTCACTAGAACCTCTGAATCTGCCTTCATTATAGGCTAGTAGTATCCTACTCTGAGAGCCGTATGGGACAGAGCTCTGGGGCCAATGTGATGCCCACAGAGTCCCTTATGGATCTCTCTTAGTATATAGTCTACATCTCTCTACCCTACACATTTGAGTAAGGGCAGAGAGAAGACCTCCGGTATAACTCTTCTCCAATCAGGCAGTATCTGCAACTTCAGCTTCCTTGCTTTCTTGGGCCATAGCTTTGTTGCTTTCATTTTACTCTCTGGCAAGGTTTCGGTCTACTTGTATGCAAATATCTCTCTGATCCATTCTGGTTGGTCATCTAGCTCGAAGACATGATGTACATCTTCGCATATGTGCATTGGTGGGCCTGATCTCCACCAGAACGGATCTGTTTAGCTCTTATATGTGGCTACTTCCTATCTTTGATAGAGCGTCCGCTTGGGCGTTTTGCGCTCTTGAACTTGCTCTATCTTGAGCTGCAAGAATTTGCAATCTAGGCCCTCATTATGGCCAGTTCTGCATGGTGCGCTCCTTAGCCTCATACTCCCCTTGACTTGATTGGTTACCAATTGACAGACAATCTTCAAGTGGACATGTTTGACTTCTAAGGTATGACATAGCGGTAGCCCTGCAATGGCGGCTTCATACTCAGACTCGTTGTAGGTTGCAGAGAACAGGAACTTCATAACGTACTCAATGATTTTCCCTTCTGTGATTCTGATGACTACTCCTGCTCCTGATCCATTAATGGTTGCAGATACATCTGTGAACACTTCCCTTGTTTTGGGTTCTGCAGCGGTTTTCTGGTATGAGCACTCTGCCAGAGCTTGTGCTTTAATGGCGGAGCGTGAAGCAACTTTATTCCGAAGCCTGTTCATGATCCTCCTGATTTTCCACCTTCTCTGTGGCTTTTTCTAAGAGCATGTTTGTTAGCACAGTAACGGGGTGCGTCGAAATATGGCCTTAGCTTCCTGGTGGCCATCACCACAACGTATGATGCCTTCACGATCAAGGGGTTATCTGGTTTCTGCACCTATGAGAGTGTGGCTCACGAAGTACACGGGTTGATGTTTCTTATTTTCCTATTTTAGAAGGGACGGCACTCACGGTTGCGTCCGTGATTGTGTTATACAGGTAGAGTGTTTCTCCTGTCCAAGGTCTGGCCAATGATAGATGTGTCTTTAGACTCTCGAACGCTTCTTTTGTTTTGCCTCCCATCTGAACTCCTTGTTCCTTTTCAGGATCTTGAAGAATGGGAGGGGTTTTTCTGTTGATTGAGCTATGGACCTGAACAAGGCTGTCATTCTGCTAGTCAGCCACTGTATGTCTCTGAGGCTCTTTGGCTCTAGCAGCTACATAACTGCTTTCACTTTATCAGGGTTTGCATCGATCCCCCTCGCTGACACGGTAACCCAAGAATTTCCCCGACCGCACTCCGAACACGCATTTCTTTTGATTTAGCTTCATGTTGTGCTTTCGGAGGTTGACAAAGGTCTCTTTGAGGTCTGCAATGTGGTCTGCGTGAGTTTTTATCTTGGTGATGACTTTGTCAACGTACACCTCCATATTCCTTCCTCTTTACCCTGCGAAGACCTGGTCCATCAACCTCTGATATGTGGCCCCGACATTGTTAAGCCCAAAGGGCATCATTATTATATGCAGAACACTCCCCTATTGGAGTGGTGAAGGATGTTTTCTCTTTATCTGTCGGGTCCATAAAGATTTGATGGTACCCGCGAAGGCACCCATGAAACTAAGCAGAGTGTGGCCGCTGATAGAATCGACGAGCTTATATATTCTCAGCAACAGGTAGCAGTCTTGTGGACATGCTTTTTTGAGGTCTCGGATTTGATTTCTTCACCATGACCATGACCACATTAGCTAGCCATTTTGGGTATATGTAGGGTGCAATGAAGCCTGCTTCCAGCAGCTTGTATACCTCTTCTTCGATGGCTTTGTTCTTCTCGGAAGAGTAATTTCTCCTATTTTGTTTCACATGTTTATGTCATGTAGTAGTGTTGAGCTTGTGACTGATGGTAGTCAGATCTACCCCTGGCATCTCAGATGTTGAGAGGGCCAACAATCTGCATTCTTCTTCAGCAGACTGATCAAATTAACCCTGGTGTATGGGTTTAGATCCGTACCTATTCTCACAGCTTTGCCCTCCTATTTTCCAAGGAGAACCTCTTCGGTTTCTTCCCGGCTTCGGGCTTTCTATCTTCATGGCCAGTTTGCGGCCGAGCATCGACTTCATTGAAAGTCAGTGTCTCCTTCGCTGTTTCTCTTTTCTCGCTTCTTCAGCTTTTCGTTCTTTCCCTTCGTCTTGGCTTCTTCAGTCTTTTCATATTTTTCTTCCTTCTTGGCTTCTTCACCGCACCTTCTTTTCTTCCTATTTTTTCTCTTCTTTCTTGTCTTTTCTCCTCTTCCTCTTGGACCTAGAGTGGTCAAGAGGAGGAGGTCTCTTGTCCTTCTTCACG
This sequence comes from Patellifolia procumbens, assembly GCA_947645195.1. NCBI lineage: Eukaryota > Viridiplantae > Streptophyta > Magnoliopsida > Caryophyllales > Amaranthaceae > Patellifolia > Patellifolia procumbens. Next base: position 6,743 of record CANSGD010001110.1, read on the forward strand.
GCAATTAGGTTGCAAGATCTACCTGCTCTCTAGTCTCCTCTGAGTCTGCTTACCTCGCAGACTTGCTGAGGAAAAGCATGGTCTGGTGGTGGGTGGAGGGGATGCCTTGCACTACTTTAATAAACTTCTTTCCCATCAGTGCGTTGTACGGTGACGGGAGGTCTACCACCAAGAACTCTTGCATGAAAGTCCTCTGATCTCACCCTGGTCCTCTGCAGTCACAGCGAGGTGTATTCTCCCACTCTTCAGTAAGGATCTGTTTGGCCTATCTTCTCGAAGGTTTCCTTGTACAGGATGTTTAGCGCGCTTCTACCGTCCAATAATAACCTTTAGACATCGGTGTTGCAGATCTCCAGAGTTACCACTGAGTGGGTCAAGGAGGGAAACTCACACCTTTACAATCTTCGGCTGTGAATGTCATGTTCGGCAGGTCTAGACTCTACTCTGCTTGATCAATGGAGTATAGGTTGGGGTGAGTGAGCTGTTTGGTGGGCTCTCTCCCTCCCATTGATTTCGAGCTGCCGAAGATGACATAAATTATTTTCTTTTCCCTCTCTGATCTCAGCTTCCTTGCTCCGCAGCTTCTTCCCTTCATTCTACTGTTCTTTCTCTCTTTGATTCGCTGATTCCAGGCAAGGTACTGTTTCAAGTATCCCCTTCTGATCAAGCTTTCGAAATCACTCAAAATCATTCTTCAGAGTGATGCAATGTTTAGTGTTGTGGCTTGGGGCTTGTGGAAAGCACAAAACTTCCCCTTGTTTGGGCCTAGGTTCCTTTTCGTTGTGGGTGATGGTCTGTGCCACTTGCCATCATTTCTTTTGGTTAGAAAGATCTCAGATCTAGGGAGTCTGAGGTGGTTGTAACTTTGTACTTCTCTTGGGCCTTCAATCAATCCACTTCTTTTTCTGCCTCCTTTTATCTCTCCCTTCCCTACTTTGATGGGTCTGCCACCTCCAAAGTTGGGTCTTCCCCTTGGAATTGCTGGTCATTCTGCCTGATTTCCTGCTTGGCAGGCTTGGCTGCGCCAGATGTTGAGGCTTTGTTAAAGTCCACAATCGCAATATATTTTTCAGCCAGGGCCAAGGCCTTACTTAGCTCCTTTATGCTAAACCATTTTAGCTCATCCATGAATTTACCTTAGTGTGGCAGAGCGTTCCTTAGAGCTTGTAGAGCTAGCTTCTGTGCCAGTTTTGAGATGTCCACCAGTTCTTTGTTGAATCTTCCAATAAAATCTCACAGGCTCTCGTTAGAGTTCTACTTCAGCAATAGTAGCTCATGGGTGGACTTGATCCTTCTGCTCCCACTGACAAAATGCCCCTTGAATTTATTCTTCAGTTCATCAAAGTTAGCTATTGTGCCTTGTGGTATGGTTCTGAACCAGGTCTGAGCTAACCCCAACCAGTGTGGCTGGAAATGTGTGCACCATGTAGCGTCATTGTAATTTTCTAGATCCATATGGGTCTCGAAATCTGCTACATATTCTTGGGGGTCCCCTTCTCCCTCAAATTTAAGAGTTGAGGGGAGTTTGCCTTCGACAACTTCGCTGAGATGATCTCTGGTGTAAAGGGAGACTTGGAAGGTGACCGATCTCATTAGTAGGCGAGGCTGCAGACGCCTTTGTGATTTGCTTTTGTTGGATATCATCTTTCTGAGATCGGAAAAGGTTCCATTTTCACTATATCCTTCTTCGAGAGATGGCCCCAACCTGCTCTTCACAGACCTTATGTGGGAATGCACTCTGTGTTTTGACAGGGATTCTTCAGCCTCTTGATTGTGTCTTCGGCCTCTTTCCTTTACGGAGCTGCTCAGTTGTAGCCTCTTGCTCCTTCTGCCTTCTGGTGGCAGACCTCAAACTGGTGTTTGCCAGATATTCAGCAAGCACCTCCTCTTAGAAGAAGCTTAAAATCTTCTATTGCATGATTTCCGTGTCCCATTATCCTCCTGCCATCCCGTATGGATGTAGTTTGGTCTAGAGCGACTAGACACCATACTTGTTGTTGGGGACTGGGGTGTGGGCTCTTTTATTATATCCACTCATGGGTTCTTCTACAACTGTCCTTCTTTAGGTGTTAGTTGTAGATGCCTTCTCATTGATTCATCGATTTTCACTCCTTTCTTTCTTCTGGGCTCCTGAGTTCCAATGTTTTCCATGTGCTTCTAAGAAGATTGCAGCAAGTGATTGCTACTTGGTACCTCTGGGGTTCGCATGACCACTGAGCTACTGTGTTCCCATACTTTCACGAGTGTGGGTAGCGTTGCTACTCCTTTTCCCTAGTGGTCGTCTCTCAATGGAGAGTAGTCTTCATCTTCAGACTACTGGATTTGGATGTGTTTGGGTAAGGAACCACCATTGCGAAACAGACATCTGATGCTGCTGATGCACATGCACATGAGATATCCGAAGTTGAAGAAGTTGATGGAGGACCATTACACAGTAAAAAGGTTAAGAAAGTTAAAGTTCGAGAAAATGTAGATCCTTGGGTGGCTTACGAAGGATTGATTACCGAGAATCAGTGGAAGACATTTACAGCAACATATGAGACCCCTGAATTTCAGGTGTGATACTACACTAATAATGTGAACCCATTTTCATAAGTTTACCCTTATTATAACTTCTAATGTTGATTGTATTAACGATATGATTTGTGAATTTTTTGTTTTCCAAAGGCCATAAGCGAAAAAGGACTTTTGAGCCAAAACAAAACCCACCCACATATTCTAGGTCAAAATTCTTACAGTAGAGCTGAAAAACAGTGGATCAAAAGTGGTAGACTCCCCTCCACCTTCAAGCGTCGGCGAGTCTTCTGATTCTCATGTGACTTCCATCCCGCACATAAGGATCATACGACCTATAGAATGGAAGCTTGCGCATGAGATAAAACTTGCAAATGGATCTTGGGGTATTGATCCAACATACAGAGATATGTGAAGTAGTTTAAAAAATTGTAAGTTGTGAAAATTCTATACGAGAAATCAATGGTTTTAATTAATTTTTAAAGTGAAACATGTTTATGCTTTAATCCACTTGGTTAATAGGACAACGATCTAGAAATTGAGGCCCAAGCAAAGGGGAAGTCGACACCTATGTTGAGGAGCATGGACTTGATGCCTTGACAAAGGCTATAGGCAAGAGCGAGACCACAAGGGGGCATGTGAAGGCAATTGGTGGAATAAATTTTGGAATAGAACAAGTGTTCGGAAAAGCAAAGCGCATAATGAAGAACAAGGAGGTTCATAGTGTAGATTTCGACAAAAAGTTGAACAAGAAGTGACTGCTAAGGTAGAAGAAGCACTGAGGAATCTTATCAGCAGTGGTATTGGGTAGTAGTGAGCAACATCCTGATGTGCCCACCCTGGTATCCATGCCAAAAGTTCAAGATGTACCAACTGTCCCACTTTTAAAGGTATATATCTAGTTTTTTTTTGTTTTTTTAGAGGAAGTTAGTTCGGCGTTCTATTAAACCATATCAATTTCCGCCAAAGTGATTAAACATTGGGAAAAAAGTCAAACCAAACAAGTTCTTAACCATCTAAGTTACAACGAGCTACAAGATGCGCCGACGTATTACCCGCCTTTTAACATGATTGCAATTAAAAGCATCACATTACCTACTCAAACTCTTAATCTCGTCCTATAAAATAAAACAAGGGTAAAATCCCCTATGGTCTTTGTTACATGTAGCTTCTTATATCTATTATTGACAGCAACCTCGAGACCAAACCACAACGCAACAGCCTCTACCTGCTCCAGAGACCACACACCACGCTTCCTATGAACCCCAGCAACAACCATCACCCCACATCCATCTCGTATGACCATACCCAAGCAAACACACCCCGTCGGCGAGAAATGAGCATCACTGCTAACTTTTTAAACACCCTGAGGTGGGGTAGACAACCATTCCTAGACACAACCCCCTGCTCCTCCGGTACTCTACTCAACACACATCGTACATAGCTAGCCATTTCATGAACCATTTTCCTACACCCCATAGCAACCTTAATCGAGTCTGGGCAAAAACTTTGAAATATTTATTCATTATTGTGGCAGAACCACACAGCCCACGCCAGAGTACACCACACCCTTAGCTCCGATTTAGACAACTGAGATGTTGTACACACAAATCTTTCAACAAAGCTAGAGGATGGCGCCTGTAGAAAAGTTAAACTAAAGGAGCTTGTATTCCAGATTTTGCGGACAGTAGTATATACAATCGAAGAGAATATGAGGTAATTAACAAAAACTAAGGTCTTCATACATGAATGTATCGGTCATCTACATAAAATTCAATGTTTAATCTTGTGACGAAAATTTAATGTTTTACCTTATAGTGTCATTCCAATGAACTGGAGCATCCTTCTCAATTGAAGACGACTTTGGAGGTAAATGAACCATCTTCAAGAAAAAGGAAACATACCCCGAGATCATCTACAATTAGTTGTGATGGAGCACCCCGAGTCAACTCCTTTTTTCACATAGATCAGAAAATACTTCAACAACTTGGTGAAGAGTGTCAGTTGTTGCATCTCTTACTCAGTACTGCACCAAACAATAGGTATGGATCCACTACATTACAAATAAAGCTCCCCCTTTTCTACTACGAGAAGGTTGATGTGTTGATTGTTAGTAGGGAGGACATTGAGGAGTTTCTAATAAGGCTTTGTATCAATGTGTATTGCATCCATGTTTATGAAATGTAAGTTCCTAAATATATTTAGTAGTACAATAGTTAAGATATAGTAGCTTGACATAACTCTCCACTTGCCCTCTACTCAGTTCCCTAACATTTTAAATTATTATTGAGTACAGATTTTTGATGGATGAATTTGCTAATTGTTTCAACAACTCCCTCGTTTCGTTCATGTGTCCTCAAATGATACATGCTTCAAAAGTCCATGAACCTTCTAAGCTTAAAACGTACTTTACGAAATCTTTTATCAATGAGAAGAATAAGAAAGAGAAATAATGCAAGTTTATTTTGGCGCCGTATAATGAAGAGTAAGAACTACTCATCGTTGATTATGCTATCCTAGTTGTTTATACTTATTCTTATAAACCTTGACAATTTGATTTGAAATTGTAAGGAACCACTGGATGCTACTAGTAATTGAACTTCAAGCTGGTCAAGTGTACGTATTTAACTCAAAAGGAAATCTAAAGATAATCCACAAATGCTAAGGTTTTGGCATTCATTGATTTTTAAGTATTTTTTTATTTTGCCTATCGTGAATTTTTTATTTCATGTATTATTATCTATTGATTTTTTTTTGGTGATTACGTAGGGCATATCAAATTTACAAGGCCAGTGATGGTAGCTTCCTAAGACAAAAGATAGGGAGACTCGTTGTGTTTCGATTAAGGTAATTTAATTTTTTTACTTCATCATTACTATTATAATAATTAACTACTACGTACTATATCACTTCAAAGGCTTTTGTACATAAACATTTACTTTATCATTTTTATTAGAACTTATTTGTGCCTCATTTTTGAAATTGATTGAACTTGGTATCCTCAGCAAATCGGTGGATTGGAATGGGGGTATTATGTCATGAAATGCATTGGAGATTGTTACCCTGTATTGTGATTGCAAATGCTGGAAAGAGGTTAGTGTCCTCAACATATACAAGAGGTAGACCTATTGGTTGGCTTTTGCTCAATTTCATTTCTAAAATAGTGTTAGATTGTCGGATTTGGATTGCACTGAATCTTTTGAGCTTAGATGTATGGAGATGTTGGAAGTTGATGAATTTGGAATTGTTTACTTTGTTGAAACAGGTTTATAAATTGGACACGAGTACTAAATTTAATTTTAGGCAGTCCATATTATAAACGAAACTTTGTCAAATTTTCTGTAAAATTTAGTAATACATGATTGTATACAGTGTTTTACGTTCATGTCAATTGAATTTGCTTATTTTTATTGAATCTTACAAACTTATATTGCATTTTCAAGAATATTTTGGAACGCTCGATGCTTATACGAATGGAGCAATAAATGTGGTTCGAGAGCAATGGGCGAAGTTTTTAGAACTAGGTATCTATATCATCTAAGGATGTTAGCTAGTCATTAGCTAGTTGAACCTTATTTCAATTATGTATAAGTAGTATATCTAATGAATACTAGTTGCTAATTTGAAGTAATATAACTTGATAATATTGTTGGTATTATTTGAATATGTTGTATTAATATAACTTGAGAACGCGAGCTTGAAGTAATACTAGTTGGCTTTTGAGGTTTGCTAGTTAGTAGTTGCAGCCATATTGTGTATAATGTGTGGTGTAACTGATGTGGTGCTGGTATGCGAATTTTGTGCTGTTGGTATCCTGCTGTTTTGCTGTTGGTAAATTGTTGCTGTGCTGCAACAGATTTAAAAGAAAAATTAAACAACTTATTAGTTGCGGGCCTCAACCTTCCCCCCGTAGCTAAAGTTGATGATAACTCAGTGCTATCATCAACTTTAGCTACATAGGCTGAGGCCCACAACTATTGATGTCTTTTGCTGCGGGTTGGAACTTAGCTGCGGGCCTCAGCCTATCACCCACATCTATTGATTTTTCACAATAGCTACGACCCCTATACGCAGCAACAAACCCCTTTGAGACCCGCATCAACAACTATTTTTTCCACTAGTGAAACATTCGCTTGGACGATATCTAGGCCGACACTTGTCTTCACATAAAAGTACCATATCAGACTTCAATGCCATGATTACTTGAACTGAAAAATACCTAAACTCTTGGACCAGTTCCTTCCTTTCGAAAGTAGGGCATGCAATCCTTATCCAAAGAAACTTAGAAGTTGTGTCGATCTTTTGGCCACCACCAAATTACTGAGTTTTATAGCTCATAAGCTATATGCCATCAACCAAAAATTCTTTTGGAAGAAAGGTTGTGATACTGAAGGTAGAATGCCCCTTGTAGCTATGGAGAACATCTGCCAGCCCAAGATTTTGGGTGATTTAGGTCTGCAAAAGACAAAGCACATAAATCATGGCATGCTAACCAAATTATCTTGGAAAATTCTAACACATCCCTCCAATAAATGGGCGGTAATAATGCGTTCTTTGACTAAAAAACAAAACAAATGATCCCCTTAAAGCATAAATAGTTCTTTGACTACAAACCTAAACCAAATGATTCCCCAACATGGAAAGAAGTTTTGCAAATGCGAGACTTAATTTGATGTGAGATCCGATGGAAAGTAGGCTCCAGGTCGGATATGTTATCTTGGCTAGATAATTGGTGTGGACAATCCAGTCTCATTGAAATACTCAACATAGAAGCCTCAAGAATTTCTAATTTAGACCACAAAGTCCAGGATTCCGCTCCATCACAACCATAGAAAGACACCCAATGTTGGGGCCTCACTTCCTCATGAAAATTAAGTTTAAGTCTGCAACCTTGTTAGCCCATCGCTCGTCCTTCTTGCCAGCTCAAAACTGGTTGTATGATTAGATTTGTAACATAGACATTCATCCAAAAATAAAAGTCTTTATTTGGAACCTTCTTTAGAATGGATTACACACACGGGATAATCTCCAACTCAAAAAGATTCAAGTGCCTTCTGAATGCCCCTTCTGTTAGACGGTGGAAAAAACCATAAACCACTTATTTATATCTTGTCCCCACACCCGTTCTCTCTGGCATCATGCATTGATTAAAGATTTTTTGGGAACAATAATCTCATATGCCCCTCTCCAGAACGTTTTTACTATAATTACCTCAACAAACAGACATGACTAAATTATTTTTGTTACTATGGATCCTTGGGAAGGATATAAATTTAGTCATCTTCCAAAATAAATCGAATTCTCTACCGACTCCATGTCTGAATGTAATTTGCATAATTCTTTCGACACTAACTCATACTTCCATAACCCCGCCACTTATAGGTGACCCACTTCAATCCAAGTCGATTGGAGACCTCCTCCTCCCAATATCGTCAAACTCAATTTTGACGGCTCCTCTAATCAAGGCTCCGCTGTTGCTGGTTTGTCCTTCATACATCTACTTGATAGAATCCCAAATCCATGGCTTACAATCTTGGGAATTCTTCCCCTCTTATGGTTGAAGCTACTGCGCTCCGTAATGGACTGATTTGAGCCAAAAATATGAAACTCAAATATCTTGTCATAAAAGGAGCCAACCTCAACGTCATCAATGTGCTATGAGGAAAGTTCAAGAGACATTGGTGTATTCAAACACTTACAGATTATATTCGTCATCTAGTCACCTCTTTTCCTTCATCTTCAATGCATCATATTTTCAGTCTAGAAAATTCAGTAGCAGACTACCCTTCTAAGCAATCAAAATCACATTACTATAAAACGTCAGACGTTAATGTCCTGCAAGATCCTATGTTGTTTCGTCCTTTATTTTTTATACAACTTGTATCCCGAGCTAACAATAATCCTATAAAATTCACTAAGAAAATAACGCCCTTTCTCTCTCTAGCCCTCTCTCGTTTTCTTGAAAACCGACGCCATAGCAAAGAATGATGGAGGTAGGAAGGACAGTGGTAAAGATCGAGGGCCAAGTACATATTCGAAGGCTCTTATAATGATTTCAGTTGATGAGGTAAATGTAGTTGGGGATTTGCGATTCGATGATGGACTGATGCGATTAGATGATGTTGAGAAGTTGAAGACTCTAGATGAATCTCTTGAAGAGTACATGGTAGATTCAACTCTTAAACGCAAATTCAGTGATTGATTGCCTGTCATCTCAAAGCGGACTGAAAAGCGAATTGAATGGGATGGTAATCCCGCAGGGAGTTCTAAAGGTAAGCTTCATTCTCCAATTCCCATCTTACATTGGCCTGTTGAAGATTAATGCAATAATGATGTTAGTTCTTATAATGGATTAAATGTTGATAAATTGATTATGCCTAATAATGATCGTGTGAATCGTGATGATAAAATGGTTAAGATTGATATGGAAGATATACAATCTGAAATTGATTTCTAGAATTCTGTGGTGATTGATTTTGTTTTTGGTGCCAATCCTCCTCTTAGTGTTATGGATGGCTTTTGTAGGAGAATCTGGAAAAATGAGAGTGTTGATAAGGTGGCTCTGATTTAGAATTGTTTTTTCCTTATCAGGTTCAAGTCTATGGAGAGGAGAGATTTGATCTTATCTAGAGGGGTTCCTTTCTTTGATAATAAGCCTTTGTTTTTGAAACCTTGGTCTCGTGATCTTTTGATTAATAAAAATGATTTTAAGAGAGTTCCTACTTGGATTAGATTGAAGTTAGATTTCAAATATTGGGGTGAAAGATGCCTGTCTAAGATTCTTGAACCTTTTTCTTAAGGTTGGTCAAGGTACTAAGAACAGAGATAGGTTGGGTTTTGCTAGGATTCATATTGAAATGTCAGTAAATCATGAGTTCCTAGACCAGCTTTATTAAATAAATAAGAATAGTATAGATGTGCTTATTGATGTGGAATATGAATGGAAACCTGTGAAATGCTCTGGATATGCTATGATGGGGCATTCAGTGGAGGATTCAGGAAAAACGCTAGCACTCAGTATGTGAAACAGGTTTGGAAGCAAAAAGTTAATTACCGTATTTTGAAACAGGTTGTGAATGATGATAAAGTTGATATGGTGATTGATCAGATTGAGGTTGGTGAGAATCTGGCTGAGCCTAATGTTGTGTTTACGCTCCTTGTAGGCACTAAAACACTCTCTTATTGCTCCTAAACCTGTTCTAGTTACTAATTATTTTGCTTCATTAGGTGAATTTTTTGTGGCTGATGATGATTGACAGGAAGTGGATAAGGGGGTGGAAGCTCTCTTATTCCTAAAGGACAGTATAGTTGTATGGAATGTGAGGAGCATAGATAGTCTCCAAAAGCAGATGAGTGTTGGGAACTTTTTGATGAATAACCCTGCTTTGGGACTAATATTCCTCTTGGAGACTAAAGTGAAGCCAATTAATATGGGCTTACTTTATTCTAATGTGTTTAGGGGGTGGTGTTCTAATACTAATTAAAGTTGTTATGAGGTTGGGAGAATTGTTATTGTTTGGAACCCTTTGTCTTTCTCTATGGATTTTGTATTGCTCACAAGTCAATTGGTACATTGTGTGATTGCTCGTATTCTTAATAGGAATGGGGCATTTAGATGTACCTTTGTGTATGCTTCTAATGAAGCATTGAACAAGGGAGGTTTTGTGGAATTATTTGGTGAAGATTTCTGGTTTTGGTGACTTTCCTTTGATAGTTGCTTGAGATTTTAACTTTGTATGAACTCAGATTAAAGGATATGGTCTGTTGTCTCTGAAAGGGAGATTGCGGATATTAGAAGATGATGTTTTGCCTGTGGTCTTTCTGATATGAAAGGTGTGGGACAATGTTTTTACTTGGAGCAGCAATATAGCGTGAAGAATATAATATGGTTTCATACAAACGGGAATTTTCATTGCTCAAAATCAATATCACTAATTTAACCAACATTACAACAACACTAATTTAACCAACATAGACCATAAGCAAGGAGTATAAAAAGAGCATTAAATTTAACCAAGTCTCATAAGTTATAAACACTAACACCAACAATATAGGGTAAAGAAATTAGCATGGTTTTATCTGAACAAAGCCTCATAACTTATACAAAGAGGACTTCTCATTGATCTAAATCAACATCACTAATTTAACCAACATCACAACAACACTAATTTAGCCAACATAGACTATAAACAGGGAGCATATACGGAGCATTAAATTTAATTAAGTCTAAATTAACTAACATCACAATAACAAATTTATAAAAAACGAAAATAAAAAATAAAACGGTGAAGAAACTTAGCTAGAAGACTCTGCATCAGAGTGGTCAACATCGACACCATAAACAGATTTAGATCCAGTAGAAACAACTCCAACATATTTTGTTTCCAACGCCTCAACAGAAGAATTATCAGCCACTTCTTTCTTTTCAGGACTTGCACAAAGGGGACTTGGGCTTAGTTTTTTTTTTGTTTTCAGCACTTACAACTTCATATTGAGATTGAGAACCCTTAATTTCAGTTCCTTCAGATTCAGACGAAGAACAACTAGCAAACATGCTAGATTGGGGACTGTAGCTGTGAATCCTTTCACATGTATAGAAATATAGAAGATAAACTGGTGTAAAGCTCAAATTAAGAGGAAAATCCTAATTTGTTTATAAAAAACCCAAATTTTCTCCTCAAAACCCTTCAAATCTTCAAACAACAAAACTAGGGTTTTACTCAAAAAAATTCGAACTTTTGAAGATGAATTTGTCCCAAAAGAGAACAGAAAATGGTTTTTTAAAGACGATTTGAGTTCATCTATAGAATTACAAGGTTTTTAAGCAAAAAAGCGAAGCAAAATTCAGAGAATATTCGAGGTTTTTCTCAAAGAACAGAGAAGAGAGAATGAGAGAGAAATGGCTGAAATGGGGAAATGATTAGGGTTTGTACTTTTATATGGGGGTGTACTTCATCTAACAATAACCAATTTTTTTCTTTTTTAAAAAATAAAATCTAGCATTTTTAATGGGTTTTTATTGGTTTCATGGGGATAAAATGGGAAGATATGTTTTTAGATTAGGGTATTTTGGAAAAAAAGCATGACATAAATGGAAAGTATGGTAATGGGAATAACAATCCGGGACACCTAAAAAGGAATACGGGGAGATAATTGTGGGACGGAGGGAGTAGTATGTTATTCGATGTTGGACTCTAACAAGATAACCAACACATAACATGGATACAATAAAAAATTTTACTTTTATCTTAGGATTATGTAACGTGATCAAACAATTTCAATTGACCAAGAAATTAATCCTGAATTTATTTGTTGACTAAAAGCAATAATCTAAGTGTCCAAACACAAAAGGTATACATACCCTACAAAGCCCTCAAACCATATTTAGACTAGTAACCTAGTACAAGTCGATTTAGGCTTTAGTTTGGACTTTAAGTTGATCAACAAGCTTAAAGAGTAATTGGGCTCCTCAACCCATGTTTAAAATTCATTTAAAACATGACCCAAAAGCCAATCAAAATATTTAATACTTAAAAGTCCAACCCAATAAAATATTTATGATTATTTAAAAACGTTTAAATAATCGTTTGACTTTGAAAATGGTCAACGCTTAAATGATTTAATTAAATAAACACGAAAATTAATTATAAATGTACTTTAAATATATTTCTAAAATTCATAAAATTACGAGGTATTACAGTCTACCCCTCTTAAAAGATCGAAAAACTAAATCGTTTGAAAAGCTCATTACTTAATCTCTTACAAAACAGAAAACTCAAAATACTTGTGTCACACATGTGCATAGTTTGGCAACTTAAACTCAGTTGTGCCATTATATGGACATGTTATTTTGCACTAACATGTGCAAATCACAAAATAAGCATGAAAATGCGTAAGAATACCATAAAATGGACAGATTGCGCGAAATTATATCGCATTCTACCCCTCTTAAAGAAAACGAGTTACGCCCTCGTAACTCACCTCAACAAACAAATTAGGGTACTTGTTCCTCATATCATCCTCGTCTTCCCATGTTGCCTCATGGGACTCGTGGTTAGACCAAAGTACTTTCATGATACTCACATCCTTATTGCGTGTACTACGCACCTTCTTGTCCAAAAATTTTCACAATTCTTTCCTCATACGTGAGGCTACTATCAATCTGGACTCTCTCAGGTTCCAGAACATGATTCTCATCGGGAATATATCTTCTTAAGTTGTGAGATATGAAACACATTGTGCATCTCCTCGAATTCCATTAGCAACGCCAACTTGTATGCTACTTTCCCAACGCTTTGCAAGATCTCATATGGACCAACATACTTGGCACACAACTTGCCTTTCTTACCAAACCTTATAACACCTTTCGTTGGTGATACTTTAAAAAATACCTTATCACCAACGGGGGAACTCATCTCCACGTCTTTTCAAATCAGCATAACTCTTCCGCCTATATAGGGTAGCATGGATTCTCGCTTGAATCAACTTCACATTCTTAACAGTCTCCTCAATAAACTCAGTCCGTAGGACTATGTTCTCACTAAAATCATTCCAATAAATGGGACTTCTACACTTCCTTCCTCAAAAAGCTTCAAATGGAGCCATCTTAATGCTCGCATGGTAACTAATTATTGTACTAAAACTCAATTAAGTCTAATTGGTCTTCCCAACTTCCTTAAAGATTGATTGCACATGCTCTCAACATGTCTTCCATGGTCTGATTGGTCCGCTCAGTCTGACCATCTGCCGCATGGTGAAAAGCAGTACTCATCTTCAGTGTTGTTCAAAGATTCAACTAAATTTTCTCTCAAAACTTCGAGAGAAATCTCGAATCACGATTTGAAATAATACCCTTCGTCACACCATGGAGTATCATGACATGCTTGACGTAAGTCTTCGCAAGTTGCTTCTTCTTCCACATTTCCTTGATCGGAATAAACACGACAAATTTCGTCAATTAATCCACGCTCACCCAAATAGTGTCATTGCCACTCTTTGTCTTTGGCAATGCTGTCAAAAAAACCCATAAATATCAAACCCTACTCCCATCCAGGGACTTTTAACGACTAGACCTTTGCCATAGGTCTCTTATGGTCTATCTTCAGTTTCTAGCACGTCAAACACTTGGACACGAACTCGTCGACTTCCCGGTTTATATTTCGCCACCAATAAATCTCCTTGAAATCCTTATATAACTTATTACCACCAAGGTGTACAAAATACAGAGTATTGTGACCTTCCTCCATAAGCTATCTCTTAAGCTCTTCACACTTTTGTGGTATACACCACCTTCCTTTAAATCTCAAACTTAGCTTCCATCCTCACGGACCCTAAAATCCATTTCAGTCTTTGCTTCATCTTCTCCTTAATCTTATCAAGGTGCTCATCTCCAACTTGACTCTTCAAGATCTCATCAAAAATCGACGATCTAACGACAAAGTGCTCAATATTGCTTCTATCTCTCCAGGATTCAAACTCTCAAGGCTAAGCCTTTGTATATCTCGATACAACTCTACGGGAACTAACAACGCATTCACGCTAAGGCTCGTCTTCCTACTCAAAGCATCTACGACAACGTTGGCCTTCCCTAACCATCTCCTCTGTCTCACATTAAGATCTTTCTGATTGAATATGTACTTCAGACTCTTATGGTCAGTGAATATCTTCACGTTCCCTTCATAGAAGTAATGTCTCCAAATTTTCAGTGCAAACACAATAGCGGCTAACTCTAAGTCATAAGTAGAATAATTAGACTCATACGGTTTCAACTAACGTGAAGCATACACAATCACCTGCCCATTATGTTTTAGCACACATCCCAACCATTCTTCGAAGCATCACTATATACCTCGAATCCATCATTTCCATCAGGCGAGTTAAAACAAGTGATGAGATTAAACGATCCTTCAAAAACTGAAAAGCTTCCTCGCACCTCTCATTCCATTCAAACATCGATTCCTTCTTCATCAAAGTAGTCGTACGTCTCTCTATCCTCAGAAAGCTTTCACAAATCTCCTATAGTAACCAGCTAATCCCATAAAACTTCTTATATCAGACACATGCTTCGGTCTAAGCCACTCACTAACGGATTATATCTTCACAGGATCCACAGAAACTCCCTCCTTAGATACGTAATGACCCAAAAATGCTACTTTCTCTAAAGAAAACTCACACTTAGAGAACTTGGCATACAACTGGTTTCTCCTAAGCGTCTCCAAAACTATCCTTAAATGCTCATCATGCTCTTCTTCATTCGTTGAGTAGATCAAAATACCGTCAAAAATAGTACGACGAACTTATCTAAAAACTCATGGAAAATCCTATTTATCAAGTCCATAAATATTGATGGTGCATTGGTCAACCCAAACGGCATCACAACAAACTCATAGTGACCATATCTCATCCTAAAAGCATTCTTAGGTATGTCCTTAGCATCTACTTTCAGTTGATGATACCCCAAACGCAAATCACCAATAAAAGACACTGACTCGTAAGAAAAGACTTCACAAGGCATACAAAATAATCATTCATTTAGTAAATTTGAATAGTCAATGGATCGAGTTATCCAACCAAACCTTGTCTTCAAATGGAAGACGAATTACGGGCGCGACTCCGTAATCCCCATGACCAACGATATCAAGAACCTTTAGGACGGGCTTGTCCCCATGCTAGGACGATGCGCTCCCTTCCGCGTTTTCGGTTTTCCTTCGTTTATTTGACTAGAGGGAAATCTAGGGGGAAAGGTAAATAAAGTAATAGAGAATGAAAGATGGGAGGAGAGAATAAAATGTGGCATACCATCTTTACAAAATGTAAATGATTTTCCTCTTATAAGAGCATTTTCCACTTTAAGAAAATTATTTTTCACTTCTTACCAAAATAAACAAAGGAAAATGGGACGACGGAGGACATTCATTTTCTTGGAAAATGGTGTTGTCACCAAAATGATCGGAGCCTAAAAGCTTCAAATTTTTTCTTGTTTGATTAGGGTATCTTATTTGATAACCAAACACCAACTTAGGTTCAACATATTTTATGGGTAAATTATTATGGAACAAAATAATAATTTAGATATTAAGTTGTTCCGTGCATCGCACAGACTATATATATATATATAAATATAGGAAGTTTCTTTCGGGAGCATTCAGCGCGCCACATAGGTTTGCCATGTCACACAATATTTTTAATATTATATTCTCAAATTTTTATAAAGATAAATAGAGTCTTTTTTATAAATAATAGTAGATAGAATTTGAGTCTCAATAAGTACACATATTATTTGATCTGTCACAATTTTAGTTATACAACTTTTTACTCAGCTTGAAATATAATTTAAAATAAGACCCATTTTGACATACTTATCTTATGATTAAGTAGATGTACTCACTTTTCAATATCCTATTTGGCGAGTATTTAATAAATAGGCTCATGACACAATTAGGTACTAAATCGAGACATAAATTTAGTTTAGTTTAGTCCAGTCCTCAATAATAACACATTTTCACTATTCCTTTAATTTCAATTTAGTTCAATATTTTCTAAATTCAGTTCAATTCTTTAGTTTTCAAACGAAGAGAACAAACCCTAACTCATGTCTTATATTTCTTTAAAGAAAAAATTAGGGCCTTCCCTTCCCAGCGCATTTTAAATTTAGTTTAGTTCGTTTCATCTCTTCACAATACTTATATATTCACATTTTATTGTTCGTTTCAGTTTAGTTTAGTTTTGTTATATTCGGTTCAGTTTAATTAAGTTTAATTTAGGTGGATTCATCCGAAGAGAATGACCCTTATCATGTGAATAGATACTTGAAGTCTTGCACAGGGAGATGAAATATGAGCATTTGTAAAATAGTGTACAGGGCATTCTTGCCAATCTATTAACACTTATCTGAACTTACTTGAACTTACTTGAACTTATATGAAATTATTGGAACTTAGTTTAATCTAAAATTATTAAAACATATTAAAAATTATTCAACCCATATTTGTTAAATGGGTCAAACCTTATTAGTACCATTATATCCTAATATTATTTCAACTTATCTGAACTTATTTGAAATTATTAGAACTTATTAGTTTTTAGGGAAATTCTCAATGGTACACTTCTAGATTTGGATTCTCTTACTAGTACACATCCATCTTTTTAACTTTTTATTGGTACACTTGTAATTTGAAATCTTCCCTACTGTAAACATTCCGTTAAATAAAAGGTTAGTTTAGAGTTAATCAGGGTTAGGTGTTTGCCTCGTTTTATATGCTTGACTTTTTCAATGTGAAGATGTCGTTTTTTCGAAAAACGGACACCACTTTTTATCCTTTACGGGCAAGAATTTCGAGAATCCCTATAAAAGGAGTACCTACAAGCCGAGTTTTCAGGCACGTCTTCGAATGGGCTTTTCGGTTATCAAAAAACTCATCTCGAGGTACGTGCCCGAAAACTCGGCTTATTGGTATTCATTTCGTAGGGATTCTTGAAATTCTTTTCCATAATGGATGCACGGTGGTGTCCCTTTTTCAAAAAATAAAAAAGGTTATCTTCACATGGAAATAGTCAAAGCACGCAAAACGAGGCAAACTCCTACCCTAAATTAATCCTAAACTAATCTTTTATTTAACATAATGATCACGGTATAGAAGATTTCAAACTACAAGTGTACCATTAAGAAGTCAAAAAGATGGAAGTGTACCAGTAAGAGAAGTCAAATCTAGGAGCGTACCATTTGGAATTTCCCTAGTTTTTATCTAAATCAGAACTTATTAGTACTCATTAGAACTTAGTTGAGTTTATCTGAACTTATTTAAAATCTTGAGAACTTTTTTGAACTTATCTAAACTTATTGGAAATTATGAGAACTTTTTTGAACTTATCTGAACTTACTCTTTCTGATAAGTACTAAAATAAGTTGAAATGAACAAGGCATATAAATATATACATAAAATTTGGTATCTCGTTTAATTATTCTGATAATTACAAACTAGAGGATTTACTATCTAAAAAAAATAAGGATTATTTGCTTCTATAATGCAACCTTCTTGCAAATTGAAAATAATAAAACAACATTTCGTATTATTCTAAAATATAGCAACCTTTGTACCCTTTTAAATTTGAGTAGCATAATATGAAATTTTACTTGAAGCATTGGTAATTTCTTTTCTTTTTATAGGCTCTATAAAACTTTTATGACAACCTTTTGACCAATTATTAAGAGACAAGTGTCCGGGTTTAAAAGTTGCATTAAATTAGAATAATCATAAAGTTGTTTTGTTATTTACGAGTCGCCAAAAGATTGCATAATTAGAAGCAACTATTCCAAAGAATAATGATTAATAAAGATCTTGTAAATATGATATTAATATAGCAGTCTTTTTCATTTATACTATGTTTTTATATGTAATCCACTAAAAAAATATACATATACTCCCTCTATATTGTATAAGAGCTTCGATACTTTTTTTTTAGGAAAATTATCATTTTGGGTACCTGAGGTTTGACAAAATATCGTTTTGGGTACCCACGTTTTCAATAATATCAATTTGGGTACCTAAGGTTTACTAATAAGTTCAATTTAGGTACCTCTAAACTAATAGAGTTGACTTACCGTTAAATTTGACCCACTTATACCTATCAAACGAGTCAGTTAAAATAATATATTTTTTGGTTCGGATCGAATAAATCTTTTTTAATACCTAGCGTGTTTAGTTTAGGGTAGACCCAACGGGTTAAGGGATTTGAATATTCTCTTTCTTTCATTTAGTTTTAGGGTCATATATGTAATAAAATATACACAATATATGTTGGAAATAGTAAGTTAAAATAAATATAGTCATTTTTATAGCCGAATTCAACCATAAAATTTACGTCCACATTTTAACAAAATTCATTTTTCGAACCAAATATTGTAATTGAAGGTACTATTAGCAATCAAATTCCCATAATTTCATATTATTTTTGTATAAATATAATGATTTTTCGGTCGGTTGGATAAAAAACGGTTTTTTCGCATTCGGGTCAAAAAGTTGTGTTCAAAATCTATTATTTTCGGGTCGGGTTTTGACAGGTTTAAACCCACTTCTTAAAATGATCAATGGGCCCTAATCTATTTCAAAGAGTAGTATTGGATTTGCCTTTTTTTTTGAAAATAATAACAACCATTAGATCTTTAAAATATATTAGGACCATTGATTATCTTAGAAAGTGGGGCACACTTAACGGTAAGTTAACATCGTTAGTATAGAGGTACCTAAATTAAACCTATTGTCGAACCTCAAGTGACCAAATTGATATTATTGAAAACTTGGGTAACCAATATGATATTTTGTCAAACCTCGGGTACCCAAAATGATATTTTTCCTTTTTTTGCATACTCACAAGTCAGTTTTGTACTTGTAATTTTGGAAAATTTGTGAAAACCCCCTACAAATTTTTTCTGTGAAAATAACACCCAATAAGTTAGCAAAGTTAGTGGTTACACCCTTAAACTCTAGCTCTGTTAAAAATCTCTGTTAAGTGGTGCCCACCTGATTCTTTCCCTCCTATAACACTTTGAAATTATATTATTACCTTTCCTTTTAATTTCCCAACTGATTTTCCTTTCTCTCCTCCTTCCTTCTAATTTTCCACCTTCAATCTCTCTCCTCTTTCCTTCTCATTCTTACGTCCAATTTCTCTCCTCCTTCGTTTATTTTTCTGTCATCTTCCTCCTCTCCTCTGCACAACATTTTCATCTATGTTATTCTTCTCTTCTTCACGCCATTTTGCACAAGTATTTTCACCTTCAAAAAGAGGTTAGGCTCAAAGAAGTGTGGAACGAATTGTGACATCTAGGGGTTACTTAGTGGTGATCTTAAGAATTAAGGAGCTAACGTTACATTCTTCTACTGCTTATAGCAACTTTGAAGACAACATGAATTCATGAAGCTCTACTCGAGAAAATTATCTGCCTCACAAATTGAAACATGAGTTCATTGCACTAGCTTATAACCAGTTAGTTTTATGAGAAGCATTATAATTTATACAGTAAAAATATTCCTATTATTATACTCAATGATGAAGTATCGATTAACCAGCTCCGGGAGAACGTGGTCTATGACACAATGAATTATTGATTTGCAACATTAATCACTGAATTAATAGTACATATTGTATATATATAATTAAAAAAATACACTAAAATGACAATCCATTACCTTGGACCTACTCCTTTAGAGTCACACCTATATTTAAAAGTAAAGATATAGTAAATAATAAAAAAATCCCACAGATCCAGAAAAAAGAAGTATAGTCGCCACCGACTGATTACTGCCAGCACATTCCAACTAAAGCGCAACTGACTTGGAATCACTTTCTCTCTAATCTCCAATTGCCACTTTATTCCACAATTGGGATGGGATGGGGTGCTTATTGATATGTGCACGCTTTCTTGAGTGAGATAGCAGAATTGGGTTTCTTAGGATCATACACAACTTCACAATCAATTGATTTATAGAATTTAGGTTTCACTAATCTCCCTAAAACATATGCTCTTGATCTTATTGTAAAGCTTAGTGTCATATTAACTGGTGCTGTTGGTACGCCTGTTGATGTTCCCACTAAGCTCTGCCCACTTCCATACAACGGTATTTTGTCTCCCATTATCTGCACATGCACCGTTTTCTGACTCTTTCTTGATTGATAGAATTTCTTCAGCTGCAACCATTTCCCATTTTCTTATTATTAATTATTAATTCCATAAACATAAATAAAATCAGATAATTTAGAGTATGACTATTGATGATATTAATTTCATCCTTACGTTTCCAGTGGCGACAGTAATCTGGGAATAAGATAGATCCAAAGGTGTGGAAGTTACATGAACCCCGAAAAATGTGGCTGTGTTCCGATACAAAAATTTCAATGTTGAATTCACTGATGCCATTTCTGTTGCTACTCCTGTATGATCCGATCCAGCTGATACCATGAATCGGTCGAATTTTATACTCTGTTCAAATTCAAACAAACAGAAATTAAATCAAAATTCTCTAAAATTGTTGATTGCTCGTTTCAGCTCAAAAGAGCTGAATTGAGGTGTATTGTATTGTATTAAATACTGAACTCCAACAAGCCCTAAATCAGCATTACCTATTCTCTTAAGCAGAAAACAACCGAATTATATTATGCAGCTAGTTTTATAAGAGTCTGTCTAATTTAAAATTAAAATTAGATAGCACCGAATTCAATTTTCAGAAGAGACATAGTCCAATAACAATGTAGTTTATTCAATTTCGTGCACACTTTAATTCATTCAGCAATCCAATCTCTATTTCTTTGACTGACTAAGTTTAATCCCTTCGGTGACTAAGTTTAATCCGTTTAATGACTAGATCTAATTTTATTTTAAAATTAGATGGTTTCTTAGAATAATTCGCGTTTATTCTAACAGACAATAACTAAACTGAACTAAAATAATGAAGGGGCACTAAACTAAACTGAAAATAAGAGGAAGTATGTACCTTAATAGAGATTTTGGGTTTCTGAGGGCGAGCGGCGCCCCAAAGAATCAAAGAGAAGAAAGAGAAAAGAAGGAAGAAACCCAAAAGAAAAGCAAGGAAGTAACAGCGACGAGGGAGAGGTTTATGATAATCTTGATCATCAATAAGACCTTCTTCTTCAATAACATCACACTCTTTCCATGGTTTCTTCAGACCAGAAGCTTTCCTAGCACCGCCAGATCCAGTGTCATTAGGGGAGATCTTACGAGACCCACTTCCAGGCTTGAGGGAACCAGAGAAACGGGTAGAAGAAGATTCCCTTGAATGGCGACCAACTGATGAGTGAGAGTGTGGTGGTGAACCCATTGGACTGAGTACTGGTGTTGAGTGAAATGAAGTGGTTGTTTTCTCACCATCGTGGGAGTCCCTTGATGGGCTCTGTACGTAGTATACTGGACGCCGTGGTGGCGATCTGTTCGGAGATGAGGCTGATACACTCGTCACCTCTGAATCTGTCTTTGCGTGCATCTTTCACCCGCCCACTTCAGCCACGCCACCGACTTTCGGTTGTTTTTTATAGGTTGTGCTTGCTTGTGAGGGGTTTCTCTTTTTTAGTTTGTGGCTTTGTTTGTGATTCAGAAGGTGTTGATTTTTGGCATTTTAAGAGTGTGCTTCTGAACTCAGAATATTTACGGTCTCAAGTTTCGGTGGAGATGTAAAGTTTTATGTTTTTTAATAAAAAAAAATCAAAATACAATTAAAGACAAGAAGGTGGTAAAAGTAAAGACTTGAAGGCAGTGGAAGTAGGGTGCTAGGAAGGAGCTGACAGCTTCATAATAGTTGGCACTTGGCAGGATCTTTCTTGTGTTTTGCCAATTGCCACCTACCTTTTCTTCTCTTTTTTGTAATCGGTAATTATTTGATAATTATGCTTATTTTTTCGCTTCACTTTAGTACTAAACAAAAACATCCTCCTTTTAAATTAGGATTAATTGTCAGAAAATACCAAGGTTTTAACACTTTTTTCAAAATAAATATCAAAGAGTTGTGAATATTAAAGTAAAATTAGGCGGCTAATTGTCCAGCATCCCATCCCTGCCGCCCTGCTTCTTCCTCCTCTTTTAAGTCATATATGTCTATTTAATACTACGGGCCTGTTCTGTTCAGCTTATTTTCAGTTCAGTTCAGCTCAACTCTAATAAGTTCAGTTCAGTTCAGCTCTAATAAGTTCAGTTCAGTTCAGCTCCAATAAGTTCAGTTCAATTCAGTTCAGTTCAGCTCCAATAAGTTCAGTTCAGTTCAGTTCAGCTCTAATAAGTTTAGTTCAGTTCAGTTCAGTTCAGCTCCAATAAGTTCAGTTCAGTTCAGTTCAGCTCCAATAAGTTCAGTTCAGTTCAATTCAGCTCCATTCATTATTTAACCATTTTGTTTAATATATTATTATTGGTCTAATTTATTTTACTCATTATTATTGTTATTATATTATTATTGTTATTACTATTATTATTTATATATATATATTATTTTTGTTACTACATCTTTACTATTATTATTACTATTATTATTATGGTTGAGCAAGGTTTGGGTTGGTGCGCGGTTTAACCAAATTTCATGTCAATACGAGTATTCTAATTTGCAATCGTTGTTTTATTTTACCGACTAAATATTCACTATTACATTATACAAGTAAGCTACAAAAAGCTATAAGATCTGAAAAATTTCAAAGTTGTTAATAATATTGCAGTACTATTTAAGGTACAACATTGCAGTTACGCTGCATATTAAAGATACTTTGACGGTTTGTGGTAAGGTTTGGTGTATATCTCTATCATAGACTAACACACCACAAATCGTGGTTTGGTTAGAAGTACACATCAACCCATGTTTTAAGCTAATTATTATTATAATGGTAATATTGATTTACTTCTTAGACATTATTGTTATTATATCATCATCATCAAGTATTAATATATTAATACTAATAATAGTAATTACTCATTATTAATTATTATATAATCAGTAATTATTATTTGTAAAATTAATTTATTATTATTATTATTATTTATTTATTTATAACTATCCTCTAATAACATCAAAAATAATGTTATCATTATTCATTTGATATTATTCTAAATTATTAGTTTAACTATTATTACTTAGAATTATTATTACTTATTATTTAATATTCATAATAATTATTATTTACTTATTATTTATATATTTATTACAATTTAATTCAACAATTCAGTTCAGTTAAGTTCAGTTTAGCTCCAATAAGTTCAGTTCCAATAAGTTCAGTTCAATTCAGTTCAGTTCAGCTCTAATAAATTCAGTTCAGTTCAGTTCAGTTCAGCTCTAATAAGTTCAGTTCAGTTTAGTTCAGCTCCAATAAGTTCAGTTCAGTTCAGTTCAGTTCAGCTCCAATAAGTTCAGTTCAGTTCAGTTCAGCTAGAATTAGCTGAAGAGAACAGGCCCTACCTCTGTTCCATATGTACTGCAACATAGGGAGTTTTACGCCTCCCAATGCACTACTTTAGACGGTAATATCCCTAATTTTATTAAGTAAAAATTATAAAAAGTTGATATTAATTAAGCATATATTGAGACGAATCTAACAAGATCTCAAATGGCTATATTAATCCTTATGTATAAATCACAAAAGAAAGTCAAATGGGAGTGTGTGTGGATAGTGGAGAATGTCATATGTCGCAGTACCTATGGAACGGAAGTAGTATACAACTATGTTGAATAAATCAATTTCATTTTAACATATTTTTATTTAAAGAATTAGCACCTATTTCATCCATTTCTTTTTAGATGATCCAGTTTGACTTTATTATTATTCACAAATTCTACTTGGAGTATCTTTTGTGAATTAATACTTAAGAGAGAATATAGTCATGGAGGTTAGAATCCTCTCATTATATATTTTCAAACTATCAAAAATTTACATTTTTGATTATTTGTAATTCAAGATATAAACGATTGAAATTATGCAT
This sequence comes from Patellifolia procumbens, assembly GCA_947645195.1. Taxonomy (NCBI): domain Eukaryota; kingdom Viridiplantae; phylum Streptophyta; class Magnoliopsida; order Caryophyllales; family Amaranthaceae; genus Patellifolia; species Patellifolia procumbens. Next base: position 30,726 of record CANSGD010001110.1, read on the forward strand.
TGACCAATGTGATTAAAGAAATGGGTCAACTAAAAAATTAAACGAATGAAGTATTTTAACAAAAAATGGGAGCGGGTGTTTGATATCACGTATTTATATAGAGTTTTCTCCCTTATTTACAAGTTAATTTGTGCGTCATTGGAGCTCTTGGGAGCTATTTTGTGCTAACTATCGTATATAGTTGTGGTTTTGTGTTTTAGTGTTGAATTGCAGGTTTTAGGGAGTTTTCTCCCTATCCCCGAGCCATTTGGAAGCAACCACGACTTTACGAGATGTTACGAGGCACGTAGGATGGCTCACGAGTTCTATGGGTAGTTTAGGAGGTCCCAAGACCCCTAAACGTGAAGTTTAGAGAGCCAAAGAGTCAAAAAGGAGGTTTCCGTGCACTGATCGGGCAAAAATGGCCCGATCGGGCGAAAATACATTGATCGGGTATAGAAGTTGCGGACCCGATCGGGCAAGGCATGCCCGATCCGATCGGGCGAGCACACATGTGCCCAGACCCGATCGGGCATCCACCGCCCGACCCGATCGGGTATCCACCGCCCGACCCGATCGGGTCAAGTGCTGCTACGTCTAATTCTGCTTCTGCTTTCGAGAGGATATTGCTGGCCCATTTCGTCGCCTGGCCCGATCGGGTGGCTGCCCAAGGCTCGATCGGGTGGGCCGTAATATTAAGCTGATGCTGCGCTGCTGCTACGCGAAGGCCCAAGACGCAAACCAATGACTTTTGTACCGCGGCCCGATCGGGTGCATGCCTCGGACCCGATCGGGTCTGGCGCTTAATTACGCGGATTTTCGCTTTTTGTTTCCGTTTTTAGTCAACTTGAGGGGGGTATTATAAATACCTTTTTCCTCATTATTTAGGGACATCTTTTTATTTATCTTTTCATTAGCTTTAGACTAGTTTTATTCCTCATTGTTCTTAGTTTAATTCAAGCACTTTAGATTAATTTAGAGGTGATCAAACCTATTTCGATTTCAATAAAAGTTCCTGCTTTCCGTCAATTGGTACTCTTTCCTACCCTAATCTCTTTTGTTATTCTTGATTGCTTAGTTTATTTATTTAATCGTTCATGATGCAATTGTTAGGGTTTTATATTAGTTTTGTCGTTGTTAATTCGATAATGAGTGAGTAGTCTCTTTCTAGGGTGTTAGATAGGAAAGCCATGTTTATACCATGATTGTGATTTAGATTTCTATCAATTTCTAGGGCTTGATTAGGGTGATTGTGATGTGGTTTGTTCTTATTGAGTAATTAATGTCAGTGCACAATTTCATTGATTGCTTGTGGTTAATAGTTGTTTGCACAGATCCGTCTTACAACTAGAGGCCAAGGACACATCAGTAGTTCTGATTACGTTAGTGACCATGCGGCGTATGTTGAATTATGAGCGTTGATCTTAACCATAGCTCAACTCGTGCTCTAATCTCACGACTCTTGACTTAGGTTTTGATAGTAGTTGACCCTATTTGATTGGTATAAGCATGGTGGACCGACCTAATACCCTAGACTTTTAGTCCATAGTTAAATCTTCAATTTATTCCGTCTTCTGTAGTTTATTCATTAGTTCAGTTAATCCTTATCTGATTTCATCCGGAGTAGCTGAATTGGTTGAATATTAATTTAGAAACTCTGTCTCCCTGTGGATTCGACCCTGCTTCCACTGACTACCTTAGTTAGAGGTCTGTAGGTTTATTTTTGATTAGGTGACACGACTAAATCCTATCAAATTTTGGCGCCGTTGCCGGGGAGACGGCTAGTTTTCTAAGTTTTTATTTGATTATTTGGTCTACTTCTCTGTACCTCATTAGAACTTCATTGTTTCAATCGAGGTACGTTTTACTGCTGCTTTTTGTTTCTTTTGTATGCCCAGGTCCCAAAGAAAACGGTTCCCCCTTTCCAGCGGACCCCGATCTTACTAGGACAATCAGGCGGATCCGAAAGATAAAGCAGAAAGAAAAGCAGTCTGTTCAGCTGAACATCTCTGGAGCAGACACCTTGAGTTCAGTTATGTCAAAATCACTGAAGTCATATGGGGTGCCCAACCCAGATGGTCTCTCCACTGGACCTATTATGCCCACCATTGCCGCAACAAATTTTGAGATTAAGCCTGGACTCATCAGTATGGTCCAGCAAAATCAGTTTGGTGGGCATCCTACTGAAGATCCGGCAAACCATCTGCAACGGTTTCAACAACTTTGTCGAACCGTTAAACATGCCGGCGTCACTCCAGATCAGCTAAAAGTCATGTTGTTCGAGTTTTCTTTGAGAGATAGAGCCCAGAAGTGGTTGAACGATGTGAAGGAAACTGAATGGAGTGAGATTTCTGCTGCATTTCTGAGAGAGTATTACCCACCTACTAAAACAGCAGAAATCAGAAATAAACTAGCCACGTTTTCCCAAGAGCCTGATGAAACATTACGGGAAGCGTGGGCTAGGTTTAAAGATCTACAGAGAGAGTGTCCACACCACAATATGGACAAATGGTTCTTGACGCAGACATTCTACAATGGTCTGCAGCCTCAGACGAAGTGTATTGTTGATTCGTCTGCAGGAGGAGTGTTTTTAGACAAGGCAGTTGATGAGGGTTATGAATTCATATCAAATCTTGCAGCCAATGACCATTCATCATCTAGGAGTTTGACTAAGAAGGTACTTGAAGTTGACGCTATTTCATTGCTTACATCTCAGATGGCGCAACTGACTCAGCAGCTAATGAAGTATTCTAGTTCGACACCTCCGCCTTTGAGTATCAATGCTATGTCTGCAGTAGCACCCATTACCTCATCTTACTGCGAGGTATGTGGTGTTCAGGGTCACTTTGGGCATGACTGTCAGTTCAGTCAATTTCAGGTGGAGCAGGCCAATGCCTTTCAACAAAGACCACAAACCTTCCCCCCTTCACATAACTACCAAAACCCACAAAACTATCAACCTACACCTCCACAAAACTATCCTAAACCCTCATACCATCAAACCCCACAAAATTTCCAAAGACCACCACCACAAAACTTCCATCATCCCAATAACTTCCAAATTCCACAAAATTTCCACACCCCACCTCCACAAAACAACAACCCACAAGAGCCTAGCAATTCTGAACTGATGAAACTGATATTGTCTATGCAAAAGGCAAATGAGGAAACACGGAGGGCCCAAGAGGAAGCACGGAGGGCCCAAGAGAAGCACATCCAACTTCTCGAGGCTCAAGTTGCTCAATTGGCAGAAACTAATGCACAGAGGCAGCAGGGACAATTGCCAGGGAAACCCGTTCAGAGAGAACATGTGAATGCCATTACTCTTCGTAGTGGCATTGCATATGATGCCCCTCCAGTGCCCGTTGATGAGGTTACCCCAACTGCAGGGAAGAAGAGGGTGGTAGAGGAAGGAAAAAGGAAGAATTTGACGTCTGAAGTCAATTTGTCTGCAGAAGCTGAACAGACAGGGAAGAAAAAGGAGAAGGTTTCTGAAACGCCTTTTACACCAAGGCTACCTTTTCCTCACAGGATGCAACAATCCAAGGTCGATCAGCAGTTTGGTAAGTTCCTTGCTATGGTCAAGAACCTTGAGGTAACAATTCCTTTCACAGATTTAATTACCCAAGTGCCTGTTTACGCCAAATTTCTAAAAGACATGATCATAAAGAAAAGAGACTTTGGTGGGGTAGAACGTGTCGCTCTTACTGAAGAGTGTAGTGCCTTTATCCAAAATAAAACCCCACCAAAGTTAAAAGATCCTGGTAGTTTTTCTATACCCTGCCATCTAGGACCTATTTTTATGGACAAGGCTTTGTGTGATTTAGGTGCTTCTGTTTCTGTTATGCCATTATCTGTTTTTGAGAAACTGAACATGGGAGCACTTAAATGCACACAAATTACTCTACAGATGGCGGATCGTTCTATAAAATACCCTCTAGGTGTTTTAGAGAACGTTCCTGTTAGGGTCGGGAAATTCTATATCCCTGTTGATTTTGTAGTGTTAGATATCGATGAGGATGCCCAGATTCCTATTATCTTGGGTAGGCCATTTTTGTGTACTGCTGGAGCTGTAATTGATGTCAAGTCTGGGTCTTTAACTCTTAGTGTTGGTGATGATAAAGTGATGTTTAAACTAACCAATGCTGTTAAGGCACCTATGCTTGAACAATCTTGTTGCAGGGATGAGGTTTTGGATGAAGTAGGTGTGGAGAAGGTTCCAACAACACCTATGGTTGCCTCGCCGTCTGGAGGCATTATCAATAACATTTGGAGGAGAAAGATGTTTGATGAGGGTGGCACTCATTGCCAAGCCCCCCTATTTGAGAGATGGAGGATTATGGTCGTGCGGGACCTTTATAAACCAGCGCTGTACGAGAGGCAACTCGTATTTTTCTTTCCCTTTTCCTTTTCTTTTTATTTTTCCTCCTTTTTGTGAGCGAGAGTGAGGGTACTAACATTGTTTTTCCTCTTAGCATAGTCCTTATCACCTTTTGGCATTGAGGACACTGCCAAGTTCAGCTTGGGGAGGAGTTCTTTTTGTATTCCCTATCTCTTTTACTGCTTTCTAGAATAGTTTTACTGCTTTCGAAAAATACTGAAAATATCAAAAAAATATGGTTCCCATGACTGGTTTAGTTGCCTCCCTGTGCCCCTTGCTGTGCTCTATTTGAAAATGATTTGACTTTGTTTTCTGGATAGCTGGGCATTTGTGATCTTGAGGCTATGATCTGATGTTTGATTGCTATGATTTCGAGCATTTTTGGATTATATTAGACCACTTTGTGCTGCATACCTAAATTGGTTAGACTGTGAGGCCTCTTTATAGCTTATTGGATTCATATTATTATCCAGTCTATTCTTGTGTGTTAGTTCCTCTTTAGTGGATTGATCTTGACTTTGACTTCGTACTTGTCTGATTTTAGATGACTTGTAGCATTTGCTGTGATAGAGGCGTTCTTTTGTCTTGTTCATGAGCTTCAGAGTGAATTTTTGATATACTTTTATCCTCCCTAGCCCCGCTGAGCCTAATGACTTGTTTCGTGTTACTTAAACCCCTATTATGAGCCTAAAGCCTTCACTTGATATTATTCCAAGCCTAGCTTGGGGGAGCTTTTGTGTGGGTTGAGTTTGAGATTGGTTTGTTGGTTTAGTTTGGTTTTTGAGGAATTTAAAAGTGTATTTGCTGTGGTTTGAGAGTGAGAAAAAGAAAAAGAAAAAGCAAATTTGGAGTTGCGTGAATGAAGTTCAGAAAAATGAAAGAAAAATGAAATGAAAATTCAAAAGAATTCAAGTTCTTTCATTCACGCACGTTCTTAAAGAAATATTCGCTTCATTGCTAGAAAGTTGGGTTTGTTATGAGCTTTTCATTGATTTATGAGAGTTGGGTTACTTTACATGGTTTTATGGTGATTGTTGGGAGTTGTGAAGGCCACCTTAGGCCTTGTTTGAATGATTTATGCTCCCCCTTTCTTGGTTTTTCCACCACATTACCCAAAAGTATCCCCTACCTCTCACCTAAGCCCCATTACAACCCTATAAAGTCCTCTTGAGCTTGTGTCTGCATTGTTCATTTGATTGATTTCGAGTCAGTTTGTCAATGTTAAAGAGTATTTCTGCTAATTGAGTCGACTTGACTAGGATGAGCGTCATTGAACCTTCTTAAACACATGAGAGTGTGAGTGGAAAGGGTACTTATGGTCGGGTTGGTGAGTGTTCGGACATATTCTTTGCCTGCCACAAAATAGAGAGGAGTGACACCCTTGTGAGAGCCTTTTCAGGACTTGTATGCTTTGTGGATGCTTGAGTTTGATAAATTGCTTGGATGATTGGTGGTTGGATGGATTTGATTAGCCAAACTTGAATTATGCCTACTTGAACGATTCTTAGTCTTGAAAATGTTTTGAGCTTTGAATTGCTTTTTATCTATGGGGTGAGGCAATCTATTCCATGCTCATGTTCTGTTTGCTTGAGGACAAGCAAAGGTTTAGCTTGGGGGAGTTTGATATCTTACAAGCTAATTTGTGCGTCATTGGAGCTCTTGGGAGCTATTTTGTGCTAACTATCGTATATAGTTGTGGTTTTGTGTTTTAGTGTTGAATTGCAGGTTTTAGGGAGCTTTCTCCCTATCCCCGAGCCATTTGGAAGCAACCACGGCTTTACGAGATGTTACGAGGCACGTAGGATGGCTCACGAGTTCTATGGGTAGTTTAGGAGGTCCCAAGACTCCTAAACGTGAAGTTTCGAGAGCCAAAGAGTCAAAAAGGAGGTTTCCGTGCACTGATCGGGCAAAAATGGCCCGATCGGGCGAAAATACATTGATCTGGTATAGAAGTTGCGGACCCGATCGGGCAAGGCATGCCCGATCCGATCGGGCGAGCACACATGTGCCCAGACCCGATCGGGCATCCACCGCCCGACCCGATCGGGTCAAGTGCTGCTACGTCTCATTCTGCTGCTGCTTTCGAGAGGATCTTGCTGGCCCATTTCGTCGCCTGGCCCGATCGGGTGGCTGCCCAAGGCCCGATCGGGTGGGCCGTAATATTAAGCTGATGCTGCGCTGCTGCTACGCGAAGGCCCAAGACGCAAACCAATGACTTTTGTACCGCGGCCCGATCGGGTGCATGCCTCGGACCCGATCGGGTCTGGCGCTTAATTACGCGGATTTTCGCTTTTTGTTTCCGTTTTTAGTCAACTTGAGGGGGTATCATAAATACCTTTTTCCTCATTATTTAGGGACATCTTTTTATTTATCTTTTCATTAGCTTTAGACTAGTTTTATTCCTCATTGTTCTTAGTTTAATTCAAGCACTTTAGATTAATTTAGAGGTGATCAAACCTATTTCGATTTCAATAAAAGTTCCTGCTTTCCGTCAATTGGTACTCTTTCCTACCCTAATCTCTTTTGTTATTCTTGATTGCTTAGTTTATTTATTTAATCGTTCATGATGCAATTGTTAGGGTTTTATATTAGTTTTGTCGTTGTTAATTCGATTATGAGTGAGTAGTCTCTTTCTAGGGTGTTAGATAGGAAAGCCATGTTTATACCATGATTGTGATTTAGATTTCTATCAATTTCTAGGGCTTGATTAGGGTGATTGTGATGTGGTTTGTTCTTATTGAGTATTTAATGTCAGTGTACAATTTCATTGATTGTTTGTGGTTAATAGTTGTTTGCACAGATCCGTCTTACAACTAGAGGCCTAGGACACATCAGTAGTTCTGATTACGTTAGTGACCATGCGGCGTATGTTGAATTATGAGCGTTGATCTTAACCATAGCTCAACTCGTGCTCTAATCTCCCGACTGTTGACTTAGGTTTTGATAGTAGTTGACCCTATTTGATTGGTATAAGCATGGTGGACCGACCTAATACCCTAGACTTTTAGTCCATAGTTAAATCTTCAATTTATTCCGTCTTCTGTAGTTTATTCATTAGTTCAGTTAATCCTTATCTGATTTCATCTGGAGTAGCTGAATTGGTTGAATATTAATTTAGAAACTCTGTCTCCCTGTGGATTCGACCCTGCTTCCACTGACTACCTTAGTTAGAGGTCTGTAGGTTTATTTTTGATTAGGTGACACGACTAAATCCTATCAGTGTTAGGGCGAGTATATCAGATGTCGGGGCAAGTGTGAAGCACGTCGGGGAAGCATGAGGATGACAGGGTGGGGATAGTTTTAGTGCGTACATGTTGGGAGGGTATGAAGATAAGATATTCCCCCGTCATGGGTGACAGGGCGAGGATATGATGAGATTTTTAGTTGCGTATGGGTTTGACGACACCATCTATAGGAGTTTAGATGCTTAGAGCGGAATTTCAAGAATCATATTCTTTACATCTAACCCAAGAACAAATTGCATAAACTAACATGAATCAAATAATATATAACAATATATACCTTTGATGCGTGAATCCACAAAAGTACTAGCTTCCAAATGAGATCTTGTAAGAACGTCAAGCGTTGTTCCTCTAGTGTTGGTCCACGAAATACGGTTAGATCACCACGTATGCTAGTACGGAAAGAGAGAACTTTTCACTCCTTACTTTGTATGGTGTTTGGCCAAAAGATGATGTTATTCCTCATTTGCAACCTCCACATCAATATATAGAGTTGTCACAATGGTGGTTTCAGGAGCCTTAATTGACCACATAATGTCATATATTATGAGGCTTAATTAGGCACATAAAGCCACTCATTATGAGTCATTCAATCACAAGAGTTACAACTCTTTTCCTACCATCCATATGACCATCCAAAATGAATTTGGATGAATATCTAACCTTTGTTACAATGTGTGACCTCATAGGACCCAATCAGTATTAGTAGTTGGCCTAATCTCATTAGTCCAACAAACCGTAATTTAGCTTCTAGAAAAACTTACGGTCTCCTAATATTATTGAATATATTATCTCTATAAACTTGTCCAAGTATACTTAGATTATTACACTTGATCGAAGGACAAAATCCTTCAATCTCCCACTTGTCTAAGAACAAGTGTGTAATCTTCAAATTCCTTAAGTCACTTAATGTCCAACTTGATGATATGTTAACATCCAATGTTAACAGTATCATTGTTCAAGTCGATTCCTGAAATCCGAGTTCGAACTGTCGAAACAAATGATTAACTCTTTAATTCATTTGAGCACGGCCATGCATTTTTCCAGTTCTCGCTCTTCAAGAGGCCAAGACACCAATCCTAACTGTTTAGGAGGACTTATCCATTCTTGCATAACCAAAACTCCCACTCAATTCCTAGCAATTCCGATCACTGCCTTTATAACCTCCTTTTACGGCACGGCGTTTTGCAGTGTCATAAATATACTAATCCTCAAGCGAGAATAGTGTCATACTCATGTCAAAGGAATCCACTAAATATAATGACGAGATTCTCAAAACACTTTAGAGAAATCTCTGTGGGTCTGTCCGACACGTATCCATTATACATGTCTATGTAAATGACTAGACATCTCCATGTCTCCATAGCCAATGAAACTGTGCTATCAATCATCTTACAATCTAGTCTCGAAACTGAATCATTTACGTCCAATTTAACGATTCGTACTAGGGACTTAGATATATTATAACTCCTGTTCACCAAATAGGGTTTCATTTGTCAAATCACGTATTTGACAAACCTATCAAATGTTATAAAATATCTTGGACGTTTAATTTTATACTAAACCAAGATTAAATAAGATCATAAACCATTATTGATAAACATAATGAAATCATTATAAAGAGCAAATATAATTGTGAACTAATTAAAAGTAAATAGCGCACAATCAAACCCACTCTCCTATATGCCTAACCCCTATAGCCCTAGTGTGACTCTCATGCTTGGGCTGAGGCAACGGTTTAGTCAACGGATCAGCAACATTTTGATCCGTATGAACTTTCCTAACTATTACATCCTTTCTCTCAACGATTTCTCGGATGAGATGAAACTTCCTAAGTACATGTTTACACCTTTGATGTGACCTTGGTTCCTTAGACTGAGCAATGGCACCATTATTATCATAGTGTAAAACAATGCCATCTGAAATGCTAGGTAATACTCCTAGCTCAGAAATGAACTTCTTCATCCAAACAGCTTCCTTTGCTGCATCTGCCGCAGCAATGTACTCAGCTTCTGTTATAGAGTCTGCGACAGTGCTTTGCTTTGAACTTTTCCAGCTCACTGACCCTCCATTTAGACAAAAGATGAAACCAGACTAGGATCGGAAATCATCTTTGTCAGTTTGGAAGCTCGAATCTGTGTAACCCTCAACAATTAACTTAGTTTCACCTCCATATACTAAGAAGTTATCCTTAGTCCTTCTTAAGTACTTTAGGATATTCTTAGCGGCACTCCAGTGTGCATCACCTGGATTTGATTGGAATCTGCTACACATGCTCAAGGCATATGAAACATCTGGGCGAGTACAAATCATGGAATACATAATGGACCTTACAGCTGACGCATAAGGAACATTACTCATTCGCTTAATCTCATCAGGTCCAGAAGGACACTGAGTCTTGCTAAGCGACATACCATGTTGCATGGGAAGAAAACCTCTTTTAGAGTTTTCCATGTTGAACTTAGTGATGATCTTATCTATATAAGTCCGTTGGCTAAGTCCAATCATCCTCTTAGATCTATCCCTGTAGATCTTGATTCCCAAAATGTACTCCGCATTTCCAAGGTCTTTTATAGAGAAACAACTTTTCAACCATTCCTTGACTGACTCAAGCATGGGAATGTCGTTTCCTATGAGAAGTATATCATCTACATACAAGACCAAGAAGACTATGTTACTCCCACTTTCTTTCTTGTAAACACAAGACTCTTCTCCGTTTTTGCGAAAACCAAACAGTTTGATTGCCTCATCAAATCAGAGATTCCAAGTCCGGGATACTTGCTTCAATCCATAAATGGACTTTTGAAGCTTACATACCCTCCTAGGATTTTCTGGATCTACAAAACCTTCCGGTTGTGTCATATACACATCTTGTTTCAAGAACCCATTCAAGAAAGCGGTTTTCACATCCATCTGCCAAATTTCATAATCATAAAAGGCAGCGATCGCTAGGAGTATCCGAATGGATTTAAGCATTGCTACTGGTGAAAAGGTTTCGTCATAGTCTATGCCATGAACTTGCTTGAACCCTTTTGCAACCAACCTTGCTTTGTAAACCTGAATGTTACCATCCTTGTCTGTTTTCACCTTGAAAACCCATTTGCAACCAATAGGTGTAACCCCATCGGGCAAATCTATCAAGTCCCATACTTGATTTTCACACATGGATGCTATTTCGGATTTCATGGCTTCAAGCAATTTTTCGGAGTCTTCACTCATCAAGGCTTGCTTGTAAGTAGTAGGTTCCTCAAATTCTAAAATCATTATCTCAGAACTTTCGGTCAACAAGAAATCAACAAACCTTTTGTTTGGTATTCTTGGTCTACTAGACCTACGAGGGGCTGCAACAGGAGAAATTTTCTTCTCAACAATTTGAGAATTTTCGCACGAATTAAATTTGGGTGGGACAGTAGAAGGTTCGTGTATGGAATGCACGTCATCCAACACTTGGTCAGTTATGGGAGAAGATTCCTCCAAATGAGGAACTACTTCAAGCTCCACAGTTGGCACTTGTGTTTCTAACTCTGACATAGGTTGAACTATGTCCATTTGTTGCTTTTCTCGAATTTCTTCGAGAAATACATTACTCCCACTTGCCTTTTTGGAAATAAATTTTTTTTTCAAAAAGACACCACGACGAGCAACAAACACTTTGCCCTCGTTTCGATTGTAGAAGTAATAGCCCTTGGTTTCTTTGGGATAACCCACAAAGAAACACTTATCTGATTTAGGGGCGAGTTTGTCTGAAAGTAAACGTTTTACATAGACCTCACAACCCCAAATACGTAGAAAGGACAAGCTTGGAATTTTTCCACTCCATATCTCATATGGTGTCATTTCTACTGCCTTTGATGTAGTTCTATTAAGTGTGAAAGCAGCAGTTTCGAAAGCATATCCCCAGAAGGATATTGGAAGATAAGCAAAACTCATTATAGACCGAACCATATCAAGTAGAGTTCGGTTCCTCCTTTCAGATACACCATTCAACTGAGGTGTTCCAGGCGGAGTTAGTTGTGAAAGAATTCCACAACTCTTCAAGTGATCACTAAACTCTTGTCTTAAATATTCACCACCACGATCAGATCTTAGTGCTTTAATTGTCCTGCCAAGTTGGTTTTGGACTTCCTTTTGAAATTCTTTGAACTTTTCAAATGATTCCGACTTATGCTTCATTAAATAGACATATCCATATCTACTTAAATCGTCAGTAAAAGTAATGAAGTACCCAAACCCTCCTCTAGCTTTGGTGCTCATTGGTCCACAAACATCAGTATGTATTAGGCCCAATAGATCACTGACCCTTTCACCCTTTCCAGTAAAAGGTGACTTTTTCATTTTGCCCATCAAACACGATTCACACACATCAAATGGCTCAAAGTCAAAGGATGTGAGAAGTCCATCTTTATGTAACTTTTGAATGCGTTTCGCGTTTATATGTCCTAAACGACAATGCCATAAGTCAGTAGGATTAGTATCGCTTGATCTATGTTTTTTGCTGTCTATGTTAAGGACATCTTTGTCTAAGTCTAGAAAATATAGACCATTAGACCTTTTAGCGGTGGCATAAAACATTGAATTCAAATAAACAGAGAAACAACCTTTCTCAATTGTAAATGAAAACCCTTCATTATCCAAAACTGGAATAGAAATAATATTTTTGGTAATAGCAGGAACATAATAACAATTATTAAGCTCTAATATTAATCCAGAAGGCAAAGGTAGAATATAAGTTCCAACTGCAACGGCCGCAACTCTTGCACCATTTCCAACGCGCAGCTCTACCTCTCCTTTAGACAGGTTTCTACTCCTTCTTAGTCCCTGCACATTCGAAACAATGTGAGAAACACAACCGGTATCAAATACCCAAGAAGTAGATGTTGCTAACTTAATGTCAATGACATAGATACCTGAAGAAGAAGCCCCAGACTTCTTATCCTTCAGATACTTCGGGCAGTTAAGCTTCCAATGACCTATTTGATCACAATAGAAGCACTTGGCATTTGCGGCCACCTTTGGCTTTGCCTTTACCTTTGGCTTATCAACAGTCTTAGTAGCAACTTGCTTGCCCTTATCTTGCTTTTTCTTGCCAGCCCAAACCTTCTTAAAACCCTTCCCCTTTTGAACCATAAGAACTTCCTTCTTAGGTGTAGTGGGGATGTTTTGCTCGGCAGTCATGAGCATCCCATGTAACTCGGCAAGGGTCTTCGTCACTCCATTCATATTGAAGTTCAACCTAAACTGATTGAATCCATCATGAAGTGAGTGAAGTATGATGTCGGTAGCCAACTCTTGGCTATAAGGAAAGCCCAACCTCTCCATTGCCTCGAAATAGCCAATCATTTCGAAGACATGAGTGGCGACCGACTTGCCTTCAACTAACACACACTCAAGAATAGCCTTGTGAGTCTCGTACCTCTCAATCCGAGCTTGTTGCTGAAACATAATTTTCAGTTGTCGGATAATAATGTAGGCATCCAAGCTAGCAAACCTCTTTTGAAGGCTTGGTTCCATAGCCGCGAGCATAAGGCAAGTAACAATTACCGATCTTTCCTCAATGGCCTTATGGGCCTCCTTTTCGGCTTTAGTAGAGGTGGCGGTTAAAACTGGGATCGGGGTTTCAACAACATCCTCTCGACCTTCAGACCTAAGAACAATTCTTAGATTCCTTTCCCAATCAAGGAAGTTGTTGCCATTCAATTTATCCTTCTCAAGGATTGAACGTAAGTTAAACGGTGAATTATTGTTGTTACCAGACATGATATCTACATAAAAGATGCAAAAGTAATAAGTATGTTTATCATAATAGCTCTTAACATATTTTAAACATTTCAAAATAAAAGCCATGCACTTGATCAATTTCAAAGTGTCCCTTTTAATCAAGTGATTCTAAGATCCTATCAAACATGAATTCTAAGTGGACTTTGGCCTCAACTTAAAATCAAGTTTAAAAGGTAAGTAAACTCTTTTACTAATTACAACAATTGTAATTCTTAGTTGATAGGTGATTGCTAAGGTGATTCTAGCTTCTAGGTAAGGAAGTTACCCACAACGTTGGGGAGAGCCTTCCTAATCCTAGACAAAGCTTATCACCAAAAACACAAAACCCATCACTATTGCTTCAAAATCCAAAACTATTTTGATGATTTTGTTGGGCCAAACCAAACTAAACATGCAAATTTCGGAAATTCACTCTACTTAGCCCAAGATTGGAAGTAACACTCTCCTTTGGCAGAACCTATTACTAACAATCAAGTTTTAGTAGGTGTTTATTTGGAGTAGCAAAAACCCAATATTTCATTTTAAGGGACCTAAGTAAATTATTATGTTGATTTAATTACTAGTGAACATTTAACATAATTAAATCACAAGCATAATAAACTTAGAAAGCATTTAAAAAATTTAAATGCAAAATTTAAATGTGATCTTAGTATGACCCCTAATCTTAAAGATTACTCTTTAAGGCCTCCATTGCTGAATCACCATGGATCTCCATCCTTGTGCTTCATGGGTACTTGAATAAATATTTTTTTTGGAATTTAAACTAAAATATTACAAAAAAAACAACGATGCACAGATCGTATTTAGATTACAAAAATACATTAACGATACGCAGATCGTATTTTCTATCCAAGTTTGGGCCATACTAGTCACCGCATGTATCCATAATATCAATATATATCATATAAGCATGCGTTTTAATCAACTATTAAAAAAATATCATGTTATAACAACTTTAAAACATAATATCACCATCAAGATTTAATCACATATGAAATCATATGGTTAGTACCTTAGAGGACCTTAAATCATATGCTTACAAATTTAATCTACTATTAAATTTAAAGAAAAGATACCAAAAGTCACTCTTAGTAACCCCATATACTTTAATCATATTAAAATATGACATTTCATGACAAGTAATCACATATATTAAAAGCAAAGAGCAATAATTAAATTAATTGACATAAAAATAAATAAATAATAGTTACTAACAACTTAGTAACATCCTCAAAATTAACTAGTCAATTACTACCAACAATTAACCAATTAATATAAAAACTTATTATTTTAATTCAATTATGACTTAAATATGCAATTAATCACCATTAATCCATTATTTGCAATATTGGAATATACTAAAAAAAAAGGATATTAAACTTAATAAAATTAAATTTAATTGAATTTTTTTTTTTGAAAGAAACTGCCAAGGCAGCAGCGTGCAGGAGCACGACTGCCACCCCAGCAGCGTGCAGTAGCACCACTGCCACACCTAGTGGCACCGACGGAAACCTCTGTCGACCGGCCACGCTGGCCGCAACCGGACCAGCCCACGCACCCCAGGCGCTGCCACGCGTAGCTGCTGCCCAGCAGCAAGCAACACACGCACACGCACAACGCGTGCAGCACGCCGCTAACCACCTCGGCCTTTGACGGTCCGGCGATAAAGCCACCTGACCACCGCGATCGGATTTTTTCTGTCCCCTCCCACTCAGTTGGTCACAACAATTATGCACAATTTGAGTGAAATTAACAACAATTGATTTGGGGAAAAAAAATTTAGGGTTCATGTTAATTTAACAAATATGAATTCTTGAATCTAATACACAAAATCTGACATTTTGTGATTTTAGGTTTTGACATAAAATCTATTATACATCAACTACCTCAAATAATTAAATTCAAGAATTAGGCAAATATATATATAATTCAATTTAAATAAGAAAAACAACAAACTTATTTTCCTACAAAATTCGAATCATATATAAAAGAAAATCAGAATTTTTCGGTCACTTGGTCGAATTTTGAGTATGATATATGCATAAAAATCCAATTTTTATGTTTTCAATCAATTAATATCATAATATTAATCATGCAAATAAACTCATATATAAATCCCTTCCTTAATCGAATTAAAATAATAATAAAAACACATCAAACAAATGATCATATTAATCTATGCAATAGGCTAACTGATACCACTATAGGAGTTTAGATGCTTAGAGCGGAATTTCAAGAATCATATTCTTTACATCTAACCCAAGAACAAATTGCATAAACTAACATGAATCCAATAATATATGACAATATATACCTTTGATGCGTGAATCCACAAAAGTACTAGCTTCCAAATGAGATCTTGTAAGAACGTCAAGCGTCGTTCCTCTAGTGTTGGTCCACGAACAACGGTTAGATCACCACGTATGCTAGTACGGAAAGAGAGAACTTTTCACTCCTTACTTTGTATGGTGTTTGGCCAAAAGATGATGTTATTGCTCATTTGCAACCTCCACATCAATATATAGAGTTGTCACAATGGTGGTTTCATGAGCCTTAATTGACCACATAATGTCATACATTATGAGGCTTAATTAGGCACATAAAGCCACTCATTATGAGTCATTCAATCACAAGAGTTACAACTCTTTTCCTACCATCCATATTACCATCCAAAATGAATTTGGATGAATATCTAACCTTTGTTACAATGTGTGACCTCATAGGACCCAATCAATATTAGTAGTAGGCCTAATCTCATTAGTCCAACAAACCGTAATTTATCTTCTAGCAAAACGTTACGGTCTCCTAATATTATTGAATATATTATCTCTATAAACTTGTCCAAGTATACTTAGATTATTACACTTGATCGAAGGACAAAATCCTTCACCATCCCCTACACGCGCATTGGCCCATTGACATATCTAACTATAGGTGACCTTAGGAACTTTATCTTGATATAGATTATCCAACAATAGAGATCGTTGTAACACGTTGATGTTATTATAATTTCTAGGCGTTTCGAGAAATGTGTCATATTCACAAGTCACAAGAAGCAACCATTTCCAAGTTGATCATCATATATTACTTCTTCTTGGGTATAATCCTTTGTTAGCACTTAGGTAAGTATTTTCATTGTCAATGTGTGAAATATATACTATCCATCATGTCGAAAAGACCCCGTCTTTTTTCATTATGTAGTAAGCAATGTAAATTTGTGACACTAGGCCTCCTTAGGTACTCTTCCACAAACACTTATCAAACCCCTTTCATAAGGTGAAAAGGCATATTGTGTGGCTGCTCAAGCTGTCTTGATACACTCACGACCTGAATCAACGACAGTTATGTCGACTTGTCTCCTCAAAAGTGCCATGCAATTTTGAATAAGATTGGTTGTTAGATAGCTTTCTTGTTGTGTCTGAATGTTGGTTTTTTTTTTTGCATTGACCTCCTCCACAATTAGGAGGAAGACAGACTTGTGCATATGAAATATACATCAAAATATGGATTTTTGATATGATAGACAGTCAACAAAGGAGTCGTTGATTGTTCTCTTTCTAGGTACTTATGTTTTTTGTAAAGGCTTTCTTCATTAGTGGAAAAACCTTAACTGATCCTACGCATTTGATCTGGACCCCATGAAGTCGAGATCCATTACACCCCAAATAAAGCGCACAATAAAATGTGAAGGTTAACAAAAACCATATTTGTTTCGATAGTCCCCATCAGATGATTTAGCCATCATTTTCCTCTAATCCTATGTTCATTGTTCAGAAAATAGAAGGAAAAAGAAAGGAAAGATGCAGGGAGGAGAAAGAAAGTTCAGAAACGAAAGGAGAGAGAGGGGGAGTGAGAAGAATGAAGAAGGAAAAAGGGAAAACAAATAGCGCAAAACATAAGGGCAACGTGATGAGAACGAAAAAAGCGCGTGAGCAAGATTGAATTAGATTGTTGTGACATCACTATACAGGCTATTTAAAGTCCTTTTGGTGTTATTCGGTGAAGAAAGGCTGAAGGAAAGAAAGGGGGGAAGTAGGTGATAGGTCACTCGAATACTATGAAAAACAAATCCGAGACTCTCTGCTACTGTCGTAAGGCAAGCAGGTTCAAATCGTAAGGAGATGGCGTTATTAGTTCGGTCTGGACTAACTAATAACTAACAATAAAAAATAAGATTTTTATCTCAAAACTAGACTAAAGACAGAATGAAAGATTAAAAATTTAATCAACCAATGAAACCTTTGATCGTGGATCCCTATGCATATAATTCAGGAAATCAAGGACGAACAATAACTACTTAATAAGTCAATTTACCTAGGCACATGCCATTTCTTTCGAACATTGTCTCCCTAGAGATTACCCAGCCTCTCTCGCATGGTCAAAGGTCAGTTTACCTACTGATTGAAAACTCCAAGAATGCAAAATGGTTGACAATAGGTCGGATTGGGTCGGGTTCATAATATAGGGTTGAAATTCTTGCTATCCAGGCTGACTTGTTTAGATAATTGGGATGAAATTTTCAACGCAACCTTTAGCACTTAAATAAGTCAACCTTCAGGTTGAGCCCATTATGTTTTTGCCCACCGAACTCATAATTAAACGAATCAACCTGAAATTTAACCCATTTAAGTTTATAGGAAAAAATTGTGAATGACCACCTGCATGACACACCTATTTCAAAATAACTACCCCATTTTTATTTATATTAAATAACCACATCTCGTTTGATTAACTTTTTCAAATACCCACATGTTAACGGAAGTTTCTAACGACATCAAGGGTGAGGCCCAATTTCTTACTAAATTACCCTAACTCTCTCAAAAAAAATAGCTTACTAATCTATAGTTTGACCGGTCAAATCATGATTAACATTTTAATTTTTTTTTTTCAATTTTACAATTTTTAAAACTATATATATTTAATATATGACATGATAATGAACACAAATTTCCAGATGACACTTAATCGCATTTTTAATAATAAAAACGACGTTTTTTCGGAAAACGGACACCGCCATGGTAATAACCCGACTTTTTAAAGCATAATTAATTATATTATTATCTTGAAAGAGTATTAATTTGAATTTTTGCAATTTAATTATAATTGCTTCTGAATTTATTCTTAAAGTTGAAAACGATTGTAAAAGAGTTTAATTATTATTTCAATATTTATATTATTATTTTTATTATTTGGATTTTGATTTTCTATTTTAAGTTAACTAATTGGGTTAATTTTATTTTGCCAAATTCGATCTCTAATCTAATCTAAGTACCCATATCCATTTAACTCATTCATTATTTTAAGCTAAAACAAAAACCCATCAACCCAACCCATCTTCCCTTCCTCTTTTACTGATTTCTTCCCTCTTCTTGCCTTGCTCCCCAATACCTTCTAGAAGACTTTCCCTCCAAGAATACTTGCTCCTCAAGGCCATTAAGGTTTGTTTCTCAAGCTCCATTACTTAACACTCTCTAAAACCTTCTATAAAAAAAAACCACATAAGCTCCTCTTCTCCCCTTTACTTCTCCCATGCTTCCTTCTTCTCCTCTTGGCTGCTACTCTTCACCTCCATTGCGGCACCTCGCCGGAAACACCAGCACAGGCCCGCGGTAGCCCAGCCACCACCGCACTGCAGCCCTTTGCTCTCCTCTTCCTTTCCCTCGCTGTTCTCCCTCTCCCCCTCGCTACTGCTGCACTGCGACCCCACCACAGCTACCCACGCAGCCAGCCCTCGCCGTCAAATTTCGGCCACCCAGAGACGCCGCCAGCACATGGCAACGCAGCCCCACCTTCCCTCCTCTGTCACTCCCCATGTTCCGTTTCTGGTTCAGCAAGGAACCATGTTAAAGAACTAGTAAATTGGAGCCAAAAATAACCAAAGTCAAATACTTGACTTTCATAGGTCCAATTTCAATTACCTATTTTAATAATTTGATTTATGTATATTCAATTAAATTAATAAATATTTTAGAAATGATTTTCAGAAAAATATTCATCTAATGTCTTCAGGTTATGAAAACAACATTTAAAGATTTATTATAAGTTTTATGAAATAATATACTTCATATATATATCCGAAATTATTTAATTATTATTATCGTTATTGATAAAATGTTTTAAGAAATGTTTCTAAGTTATAAAAATGGAATTTGAGAACGAATTATAAGTTGAGTAAATTTAGGAATAGTGTTTTAAGTTTAGGATTTCCGAAAAGGGGATTAGTAAGGAATGTATTATTATTAGTTATAAGTTGGGTTGATTCTGATTACTATTTTATTGATGTATTTTGGAGCGATAAACAGAATATGGGAATTCAAAAGGTCTAAAGATGACGTTCTTGGAGTTGTGACGATATTATGGATTGAGTGGTTAAAGAAACCTTTATATCCAGCATTACGTGTATGCCCGTTAAATGATATGATTTCTAATATTTTTATATGTATGGATGCATATGCACGTTGAATAATTCATTTTTGAAATAGTTTCATGCTTATGTTTTATGAAATTTCCTGATATTAATTTATAAGTATTAAAGTAACTTTTATGACCATGATTTTATAAAACGTGATTATATGCTTGCGCGTATATGACTTATGAGATTGTTTTTATGTTAGGTTTCTGAAATTATATTGTTAATATTTATTACATTATTTCATGATACAAGTGATAAACAATAATGACTTATTTACATGTTTCATGCTTAAGTAAATTATAATGTTTAATGAATTACGATTTACATTTAAGAAAAATGAACGTCATATGTTAATGTGAATTGGATTGTCTAATTAATAACTCGTGATTATTTTATACTTGAGTAAAGTATGGTAAATCCTTGTTTTGGTTTCATGTTCATTTGAGTTTATAATGTAAAATGTGAATGCTATGAATTATGAAATCGTTATTATTTTACGTTTTAATTATATGTGTTTATGACTTTATATTGTTAAAGTTCATTAAATTATTTCATAATACATGTAGTGGAAATAATGATTTATTTATATGATGTTCATGCTTAATTAACATGTTAAGTAAAGTATAATGTTTTATGAATTACGATTTATATTTATGAAAAATAAACGTTATATGTTAATGTGAATAATATGTCATGATTAGTATGATAATTTATATTGTTATGATTTCATGTATATGCAATTTAACAATTATATGATTAATGCAACTTAAATAATTTCTTGTTTACATGTCCTATGCATATATATGTTATCAGTGAATTATTTAAGTGTTAAAGTAATATCTATGCTATTAAATGATTGCTCTTATGTATCTTATGGTTGAATTATACTCATGATATTTATTTAAGTTACTTTAGAATTGTCATATGCATAATGGATGTAATAGTGCAAGTGTAGTTTTATACGAATTACATGATTTTCTAAGTTATTATAAAATATAAAATGCAATTATGTTGAAGTCAAGTAGGCTAGTTTATGAGCTATGGTTCATGATACATGTTTATATGATTAGATCCCTTTACGAAAATTATGGTTGTTTTATGTTTAATGTTATTATAATATTTACATGAATCTGTTAATGCGTGATACTAATTGATAACATGAGTTATGAGCAAAGTTTCTCTTAACGTTACCCTTATATGAAATAGGGTTTGTGAAATGTTTACTATTAACTTGACCTTTACGAATTAGTAATATTAAGAATAAAGGAATGAACAATAAATGATAATAAGAAAAGAATGACTATGCGTTTAAGAAGTTGGAAGAAAAACAATAAAAGATACGTAATGAAAGTGAAAGACGGTTCTTGGCAGTATAATGTTATGTTATGTTTTCTGGCGGCTACACCACCTTCTGATGGGGGACTATGTCCTCGGTGGCACCCGCATCCGTTTGGCAATATGCCACCTTCTGATTGGGGACAATGTCCTCAGTGGCTCGCATTCAATTATGTATGGCATTATGCCACCTTCTGATGGGGGACGAATGTCCTCGGTGGCTTTGCCTTCTGTATACTTGTCAAGTTACCAATATAAAATGAAAAAAGAATGACAAAGATAGAAACCTACGATATTTCAAGCTATTAATAAAGAGGTTTTGGCTGCATAGTACATCGTAAGGTGTACCGCATTGTTATGGTCGTATTGCCACAAGGGGTACCGCATTGTGGGAGGCGTCTCGAAATTATGGTTGCCAGTTACCAAAGTAAAAAGTATTCTGTTAACGGAAAATATTTTCACGATGATATGTACCTACGGCGTTGAGATAATTTAATTACGAGATGGATGATGTATACATATCTATGTTCAATGTTTATACGACTTTGGTATGCTGTTATGAATCTCGCTAATGCCTTGTTAACTTGTCTATGATATGATATTTAATTGTAAGTTTAACTAGAAGTATGATTTTATATGATTCATGTATGTATATGCTTTGTCCTTGATCAAAGTATGTGAAACATGTTTGAGTGCAAAGAAGTTTTCAAACCAAAACTGTTTTTACGGGCTGGAGTAGAGTTACGAGTTTTCCACTCATTCTGGAATGTTCTTCTGTCTTTTATTGTATCTCTATTTTTCTTTTGAATGAATTCCAGGTTAAGAAAGAGGGCTCGGGATCGACCCATGGAAAGGAAGTTGTTGAGGTGGATTTCATGAAGCGTTGACTAAGGCCATTAGGAGCATTTATATAAGAATGTTACTGTAGTAGAGACATTGTGATATATTTTTAAGGATATTGTATTAAATGTGGGCCATAACCCACAAGCTTAAGGATTCGCTTCCGCTGATCTTTATTTAACTATGAGTTACTTAGGCTAATCATGTTTAACTAAGGACCCCTAAGTTCGGGGCGTTACAGCCATACGTTCTTAATGGACATGAATTTTGAGAATCCCTATGAAACGAGGACCTACAAGCCGGATTTTCGAGCATGCACGTCTCTAAGTCTGTTTTTTTGTCTTTCGTGCGAAAAATCCGTTTTGAAGTACGTGCTCGAAAACCCAGCTTGTAGGTACTCGTTTCATAGGGATTTTCAAAATTCCTACCATGAAGAGCGTACGACGGTGTCCGTTTTTTACGAAAAAACATCATGTTTCGTCCAAAAAGTCGTTTCGAAGTCCGTGCGAGAAAATCCGCATGTAGGTACTCGTTTCATAGGGATCCTCGAAATCGTGCTCATAACGGCGTATGGCAGTGTCCATTTTCCGTCCAAAAAAGTTGTCTCGAAGTACGTGACCGAAAATTCGGCTTGTAGGTACTCGTTTCCTAGGGATTCTCAAAATTCCTATTCGTAAAGGGCGTACGACGATTTTCATTTTTCGAAAAATATTGTGTTCCATCCGAAAAATCACTTTCGAAGTGCGTGCTCGAAAACCCAACATGTAGGTACTCGTTTCTTAGGGATTCTCGAAATTCTTCCCCATGAAGGGCGTACGACGGTGTCTGTTTTTCAAAAAAAATCATCGTCTTTAATATTAAAATCGTTATTAAATATTGTCTCGAAATTTGTGTCCATTACCATATCATATATTAAAAATATATAGTTTTAAAAAATGTATAACTGAAACAAAAGAATTTCAAAATGTTAATCATGAGTTGACCGGTCAAACTATAAATTAGTAAGGTAATTAGTGAACATTTGGTGAGAGTTAGGGTAATTTAGTAAGAATTTGGGTCTCACACTTAACGCTGTTAGAAAATTTCGTTAACAAGTGGGTATTTGAAAAGGTTAAGGAAAGGAGAGGTGGTTATTTAAACACAAATAAAAATGGGATGGTTATTTTAAAATAGGTGTATCGTGCATGTGGTTATTCACAACCTTCCCAAGTTTATAATCATCAATTGACTATTCATTTGTATATGTACTATCAACTAGCAAACTACCAGGGTTTAGAATGGATGTTAATAGTTAACTAATGGTGCATTCTAAAAACCAACGTGTTTAAAAAGCAAAATCAACAATAACTTAAGTCTAAGTTAATTTAGTCATAACTCAAAGTAAATGTATCCAAATTAATAATTAGTTACACTTTTATTTTTTGGTTTTTGTCTCTTTGACGGCTAGAGAAACCCAAAAAATGAACTATAAAACTATATAGCTTAGAGAATGAACAATAAAGTAGAAAGTGGCTTTAGGGTTACTACTTTACTGAATAAAGTGGTTGGATTCTACCTTAGGGTATTTTAAGTTTAGCCAAAATAAAAAATCAACACAAAAAATGTAATAATAGAGATATTTCTAATTGTTAAACGAGTTGACCCAGCTTGTTTATATAAACGGGTTAAACATGTTATTTTTGGTTGATAATTTTAAACTTAACCTGAACTATTTAATTAAACAGGTTAACTAGGTTGACCCAATTAATTAAAGAGGTTGAAAATCTCAACCCAACCTTCTATAAACTGGTCGAGTTCGGGCTGGGTTGGCGTGTTAGGTCAGCTTTTGCCAACTCTTGGCAAAACGGCCAAAAATGACATTTACTTGTCCGAATTTGTTTCTAATCATTTCAAGTGACCTTTGTTTGACCCTTATGATTATTATATTACTTTTTGTGATGATTAGGACCTATGTTGGGGTTATATGCAGAACTGTTAAAACCTGACATGCTCTAAGAATTTGAACCTAACTGGAACCGACTCAATCTGACCCAAGAAATGATACACCCAAATCTGACCTGCACCCGACCCGAACTCAACTTGTAACCGAATGACACCCGCCAATCCTCGACCTGAACTCGACTCGCACCCGACCCGACCTCATCCTATAACCAAATCGATGCGACAATTGTTAACCAGAACCCGACCTGCACCTGACCCGAACTCAACCCACATCCGAATTTACCCGACTTAACCCAAGTTCAACCCGACCCGAACTCAACCCATATCCGATTTACCCGACTTAACCCGACTTAACCCGACTTCAACCAGATCTGACCTCAACCAGAACCCGATTATAATCCGACCTGACCTCAACCCAACCCTAACATGACCGGATCTGACCTCAACACGACCGATCATGACCCGACCTCGACCTTAACCCGACTCAAACATGACCCGACCTGACCTTTACCCGACCCGATCATGTCTCAACCCGAACATGACCCGACCTAACCTTAACTGGACCCGATCATCACCGACCTGACCTCAACCTGACCCGATCATGACCGAACTTCACCATAACCTGACCCGATCATTAAAATCACTATCATTCACTAATGTCGAATAAACAACAAGATAGTAAATCTTTAATTACTATCTGCATTACATATACAATGTTATTCGTGACTTATTTCTATCATATTATTTTATATTAATTTCTTTTATGAATTATTTTCAAGTATTTTAAATCTATCATCTACACTACAATAGAACATTTGTACTAATTGCTTTTACTATTGATTCAACATTCAACATTGCACTTGATTCAACATTTAACACTCCACTTCATTCTAATAACCTTAACTAAGCATTCTAATTTAATATTCTAAATTATGTATACCGTATACTTCTACTTTTTAATGTCTTCTAATTTAATTTAAATAATTCAAAAAATACCATTAGTAAACATTCTAAATTATTATTTTAAATTAATATTCTAAATTGAATTCAAAACTAGTGATTATTAGAAAGATTTATTAAATTATAATATTCTAAATTTTGTTCAAGTATTGAATATTTTAGTCTTCCCAACTTCAAATCTTCTCCAAAATACATATTATCTATAAAAGAGAATAATATAGTCACTTGATTGATTCAAAATCCTAATTACTTACAATTATCTAAACTAAATTACACAAATTCCTTCCCCTCAAAAACAATACACAAATTGTTGTAAACTTTTTTAAAGATTATGGTTTTATCGCTCTAATGTTTTTTTATAACACAAATTGTTGAAAATATCTAAATAATTATTGCATTATATTTCTACCTCCATCTTTTAATAAGTGGAAAATAGAAAAAGGGGAGGAAACCAAAAATTTTCATACCCCTTACAAAAAATTTAAAAATGGCAAAGTTTGTAAAATCTATATTTGTGATTTAACACAAATTAAAAAATAAGTTATCATTATTATTCGACATACTTTGTCCAGATGCTTAGTCGAAATTTATTACTAAACTTAAAGATTTCAACACCATTAAACTGAATTTAGAAAAAAAGGAAAAAAAAATTATTGAAAAGGAGAGAAGAAGAAACAGAATGCTACAAGAGGAACTGGGTTTGATGCAAAAAATTCATTAAAATTGACTACAAATAAGGATTGACTATAATAATCTCACCACCATCAACAAACTCAACACCTACATAACCATCGCCATCAACAACAATATTATCGCCGCTGCCATTGCGACGTCACCATCGCCCCCAACACCAGTTTTACCTTAACCAAACTTGTGCAATGTTAGATAACCATACCCAGAAAAAGATAATTTTACATTTCAGAATTTGATTCAACCAACCATTTTCAGAACTTAAGTGAATTCAATTATCAAAATTAAAAACATAAAGAGAAGAAGGTAAGGAGGCCCAAATCTAGGGTTTATACTTGACTTTTGTTAGTTCAATTCAACCATAAAAACTCTAGACCCAAAGCTTTAAAGGCTGAATTAAACTATTAAGAACCCATTCTCTCCCCCATATCCAGTTTAAGGGATGCGGAATGTGAAGGGAGTGTCATATTCAACCTTTAGCGTAAGGAACATCTTCGATCTTTTTCAGTCTTGTGAGTCTTAACATCTTCAACTACACTTATGTAATGGGAGGACTATAACACCCCTGAATTTCGAGTTGCTAATTAAATTAAATAATATCAAAATTCTATAGAAAATTCGACAGAGCTCCGTCTGAATATGGACTGCCTAAAATTTAGTTTAGGACTCGCACCCAAATTATGAATCCGTATGAATAATCCAGCAAACCAAGTTCTCCAAAAATTCTTATCCAACTCAAAAGCCAATACATCCATGCATAAGTACCCGAAATCCAAAAGTGTTATTCCACGGTTATTGCGGGAATAACCGTTAAGGATAACTACCTAAATGAATTAATGTTAAGGCACCAACTAAATTAAACTATTACAGTCCAAACGTGTAAGAGTTTAAGTAAATTAACATGTACACACACACACACACACACACACATATATATATATATATATATATATATATATATATATATATATAGTGCAGCGGAAAAAGAACTACTATACTTTAACTAAGCTAGTAGAACGTCGCTCTCAGCCCATATCCCACTTGAAAATCTTCATGTACCTGTATATATCAGGCATGTAGTATCAGCCAAACTCGATGAGCAAAATTTCATACTAAGAAGCCAAACATAAATGCAAGTAGGATATATTAAACATATCCTACAAATCATTTATTTTCAAAGCATGATACTAAATACAACTTTATAAAACCCTTTTTCATTCCTTTGTATTTCTTTCCACATCATATGCATTCTTTCTTTTTCTTTTTGAAACCAAATCCTTTCTTTCCCTTTTCTTTCACAAAATATATTAAAAGTCTCAAAGTTATAAATGTAGAGAGCGGAACGAACTTTTATTTCCATTCGTCTAGTTAGGACCTCCGGATAACAACTAAGCCAAAGATCCTTAGTGTGCACACCCCACAGACGGCCAAACCATAGCAGAAGATCAAAGTCTGAGGTACTGATCAACGTACCCCCACAATCTATTCTATAAAGTCGAGCCAAACCCGACAAAGCTCCATTCTTTGAGATGCCACATAGGCAATCCTCACAACTTTAAAAAAACAAAACTATTTGAAATAAACTTTCCATAAACTTTCCTTTAATTTCCTGTTTGTGGTTCGAAAACCAACGTCTCTATCTTTGGAGGAACATCCTCCCTTTCCAACCAAACTTTCTATTAATGGAGGAACTTCCTCCCTTCTAAACCACTTTCAACCAAAATGAGATACATACCTGATATCACGTATTTATATAGTCTTTTCTCCCTTATTTACAAGCTAATTTGTGCGTCATTGGAGCTCTTAGGAGCTATTTTGTGCTAACTATCGTATACAGTTGTGGTTTCGTGTTTTAGTGTTGGATTGCAGGTTTTAGGGAGTTTTCTCCTTATTCCCGAGCCATTTGGAAGCAACCACGGCTTTACGAGATATTACGAGGCACGTAGGATGGCTCACGAGCTTTATGGGCAGTTTAGGAGGTCCCAAGACCTCTAAACGTGAAAAATAGAGAGCCAAAGAGTCAAAAAGGAGATTTCCGTACTCTGATCGGGCAAAAATAGCCCGATCGGGCAAGGTTTGCCCGATCCGATCGGGCGAGAGACGAAGTGCCCAGACCCGATCGGGCGAACATGACAGGATCGGGTGGGCGATCGGGTTGATATATTTTTGTGTCTTGTTGATTTGCTGCTGCCAGCGCCAAGAAGACAGCAATTGAGCCCCTTTAGCTCCAGGCCCGATCGGGCATAATCAGCCCACCCGATCGGGTGGAGGCCCATGTGTGGAAATATTGTTGTGCTGCGTGTAAAGTGAAGAAAGTGGGCCAGAATATTGGATGCTGTGTTGCTGCGCTACAAGACAACTAGAATGGGCCAGCTCCAATTTAATAATGTTGCTGCTTCTCTCACGCACGAAGTGCTTGGGCGAAAGTTGTGTGGACCCGATGGCCCACCCGATCGGGCAGCCAATCGGGTCTGGGCCCATTTTCTTCAAAAACAGCTGCTGGGCTGCTGCGCTGACCACTAGAAACAAAAAGGAGCTCATTGCATTTGACCCGATCGGGTATTGTGCTCGGGCCCGATCGGGTCTGGCGCTTTTCGTCACGGAATTTGTCTTTTATTTAGTATTTTGATTAGACTTGAGGGGCACTATAAATACCTTTTTCCTCATTATTTAGGGACATCTTTGATTCATCTTTTTACTGCTTTAGACTAGTTTTATTCCTCATTGTTCTTAGTTTAATTCAAGCACTTTAGATTAATTTAGAGGTGATCAAACCTATTTCGATTTCAATAAAAGTTCCTGCTTTCTGTCAATTGGTACTCTTTCCTACCCTAATCTCTTTTGTTATTCTTGATTGCTTAGTTTATTTATTTAATCGTTCATGATGCAATTGTTAGGGTTTCATATTAGTTTTGTTGTTGTTAATTCGATCATGTCTGAGTAGTCTCTTTCTAGGGTGTTAGATAGGAAAGCCATGTTTATACCATGATTGTGATTTAGATTTCTATCAATTTCTAGGGCTTGATTAGGGTGATTGTGATGTGGTTTGTTCTTTATTGAGTAATTAATGTTATTGCGCAATTTCATTGGTTGCTTGTGGTTAATAGTTGTTTGCACAGATCCGTCTTACGACTAGAGGCCTAGGACACATCAGTAGTTCTGATTACGTTAGTGACCATGCGGCGTATGTTGAACTATGAGCGTTGATCTTAACCATAGCTTAACATAGGCTCTAATCCCCCGACTCTTGACTTAGGTTTTGATAGTTGTTGACCTTGTTTGATTGGTATAAGCATGGTGGACCGACCTAATACCCTAGGTTTTTATTCCATAGTTAAATCCTTTGTTTAATTCGTCTTTCTTAGCTTAATCATTAGTTTAATTAATTCCTTCCTGATTTACTCTGGAGTAGCTGAATTGGTTGAATATTGATTTAGAAACTCTGTCTCCCTGTGGATTCGACCCTGCTTCCACTGACTACCTTAGTTAGAGGACCGTAGGTTTATTTTTGATTAGGTGATACGACTAAAACCTATCAATACCTTTTCAAAACTCTTTAACTATAAAAGTTTTAGTAAGAAATCTTACCTTTTAAAGACAACAAATCAACTATCTCAAGTAGTCGATACGACTTCTCAATGAAACCGGAATCTACAACATAAGCATATATGTACTCATTAAGTAATAATATAATTGGCTTAATTAGTTAATGAGCTTTGATTAGCTCTAGTTTTATAAAACATGAGTCTCTTACTTCAATTGACATAACTAACTAATACTAACAATACTAAAAATATCTATTAGTTTATATAAAATTAACACCTAAGTTCCTTCCTTTTAAAAAAAAAACACCTACGTTCCATAATATATACTTCCTCCATTTCTAAATAAGTGACACATTTGAATAGTGTTTACTATTCATAGTTTAGACTTTAATTTGCTTTGGTGATTTATATTTTAAGAAAAACATAGTCATGTGGGATCTTATTAGATTCGTCTCAATGTAAAAAAAATTAATATCGACTTTTTATAGTTTTTACTTACTAATAATTGTACATATAAATGATTAAAATAATACATTGGCAAACGTGAAAACAAGAAGTGTGTCACTTATTGAGAAACAGAGGAAGTATTTAGAAAATCAAAAATCCATTACGAAAACATTCAAACTTAAATACTACTATGAGTCCGGATCATCTATCCCACATAGTGTCCCATTTGGTGTCCCATTTTCAATTATTTTGTCCTATAACTTAAATAAAATAATATTTTTGTTTATTTTGTACATTCTCCCTATTAGTAAAGCCTTCTAAAACATATAAAAAAAAAAACTAACTTCACTTAGTAAAATAAAGGGCGAAAACGATTTATTTCCTTTTCGCTCTTTATTTTAATGAGTGAATATTATTTTCTATATTTTTGTTTTTGAGGAGGTTTTACTAGTAGGGAGAATGTAAAAAATAAACAAAAAAATTATTTTATTTAAGTTATGAGACAAAATAATAGAAAATGGGACACCAAATGGGACACTATGTGGGATAGACGATCCGGACTCCACTACTATGGAAGATTAATGATGAAGAAAGCTTGTGACATCTAGTCCGAGGTTGTTGTATTGTGGTTGAGGCGCTGGAAAGATAGAGAGGTTGAAGGTAATCGAGTTCTTTGTGGGATGAAGATTGTGAGAGCTTGAGAGCATGAGAATAAGAGGATGAAGATGGAAGGAAACGTAATGTATGAGGTTTCTTTTTCTTTCTTATATTTTCTTTCCCCTTTTTTGTTTTATTATCCCTCTCCCCTTTTGTACATAAAAGCCATTCCTTTTTTTTGCAAATAACTATATAGATATATAACCTTTCTTTATTAATACTTAAACTTTTCACTAAAATTATCATACACATTTTTTTTAAAAAGAATAATTTCTATATAACAATATTAAATATGAAATAAGATTAAAAAAATTAATTTACTTTCAGTATAATAAATATTAATTATATTCCCAAAAAGTAGGGTGTTACAAGGAGGAAAAAAAACGAACATCTAGCACCGGAAGGGAGGTGACTGAAGCCGGAAAATTTAACGTGGGGGAAGAGATATGGTGAATTGAGATTTGAAAGAGAAAGGAGACCACATGAGGGAGCGGCGGAAGAGAGAGGAGGAGATGGGGTTTGAGCTTATGAAATTTTAGATTTCGGTTTTACATTAGTGTGGGTGGGGGGATTGGGACTTAGGGCGGTAGGCTTGAAATTTTGGAAGGTAAAAGGGGGGAAGAGAGAAATGGAAGTGTGTGTGTGGGGGGGGGGATTTTTGATGTTGAAAATGATATTAAGGTGCTGTAGAATTATATGATTTCTTGATTTGAATATGACCTATTCGATTCTACTTACTTCCTCCGTTTTTTAAGTGATACAATGTTGCTTTTTCGTTTTTTGAGGCAAAAGAATGTAAGTGTAATTAGGTGGTTTTAATTGTAGTGTAAGTGGGTGTGGTCCCTACCCCGACTTTTTTTTAATTAGGCGGCAATGAGGGGGACCACTCCCTTAGGGGCCCATTTTTTTTGGCTGATGCAACAGTTTCCAAAAGTTTCCTTCCATTTCATTTTCAATTCTTCCCCAAATCATCCCCCCCAAGTTCAGATTCTGCCCTATGAAAGGGCTTATAACTCCATATTTTTTGGAGCAAATTTAATGTTTGGGGCTGTCATAGCAACAATTAACTGAAGTTTCACAAAAAACAAATCCAAAACAACACCTTTACATCACTAGCCATTACAAAACTGAATCCTTTTAGGAAAAATTGCCTAGAATAATGCAACCTTTTGCCCATTCTCAACTAATAATGCAACCTAAAGATTATTCTGGA
Source organism: Patellifolia procumbens (assembly GCA_947645195.1). NCBI lineage: Eukaryota > Viridiplantae > Streptophyta > Magnoliopsida > Caryophyllales > Amaranthaceae > Patellifolia > Patellifolia procumbens. Next base: position 62,146 of record CANSGD010001110.1, read on the forward strand.
ATAATGCAACCTTTATACCTGATAGGTTTTAGTCGTATCGCCTATTCAAAAATAAACCTACAGACCTCTAACTAGGTAGTCAGTGGAAGCAGGGTCGAATCCACAGGGAGACAGAGTTTCTAAATCAAAATTCAACCAATTCAGCTACTCCAGATGAAATCAGGAAGGAAATAATTAAACTAAGGAATAGACTACGGAAGACTGAATAAATCGAGGATTAAACTATGGAATAAAAGTCTAGGGTATTAGGTCGGTCCACCATGCTTATACCAATCAAATAGGGTCAACTACTATTAAAACCTAAGTCAAGAGTCGGGGGATTAGAGCCTATGTTGAGCTATGGTTAAGACTCAACGCTCATAGTTCAACATACGCCGCATGTTCACTAACGTAATCAGAACTACTGATGTGTCCTAGGCCTCTAGTCGTAAGACGGATCTGTGCAAACAACTATTAACCACAAGCAATCAATGAAATTGTACACTGACATTAATTACTCAATAAGAACAAACCACATCACAATCACCCTAATCAAGCCCTAGAAATTGATAGAAATCTAAATTACAATCATGGTATAAACATGGCTTTCCTATCTAACACCCTAGAAAGAGAACTACTCACTCATAATCGAATCGGCAACAACAAAACTAATATGAAACCCTAAGAATTGCATTATGAACAATTAAATAATTAAACTAAGCAATCAAAGTAATTAAAGAGATAAAGAGTAGAGAAGAGTACCAATTAACGGAAAGCAGGAACTTTTATTGAAATCGAAATAGGTTTGATCACCTCTAAATTAATCTAAAGTGTTTGAATTAAACTAAGAGCAATGTGGAATAAAACTAGTCTAAAACCTAATGAAAGATGAATAAAAGATGCTTCAAAGAAAATGAGGAAAAAGGTATTTATAATACCCCCTCAAGTCTAATTAAAACGGAGAGCAAAAGACGAAATTCGCGACAAATGACCCCAGACCCGATCGGGCCACAGTACCCGATCGGGTCAAATACCAAAAGCTCCCCTTTTGCTTCTTGTGGTCCACGCAGCAGCAGCGCGCAATGCAGACGAAGATTAAGGTCCGCCCGATCGGGCCTTGGGCATCCACCCGATCGGGCCTGGGAGCATTACAGCCCAGCACAAGCGCCTCGCAAGCAGCAACAATATAAGACCTAGCAGCACCTGGCCCGATCGGGTCGGGCACACTATGCCCGATCGGGTCTGGTGCACTGATGCTCGCCCGATGCGATCGGGCGTGACTCGCCCGATCGGGTCCGCAACTTCTATACCCGATCATAAATACTTCGCCCGATCGGGCCATTTCTGCCCGATCAGTGCACGGAAAACCCCTTTTGACTCCTTTGCTCTCTAATCTTCACTTTTGGGGGTCTTGGGACCTCCTAAACTATCCATAAAGCTCGTGAGCTATCCTACGTGCCTCATAACATCTCGTAAAGCCGTGGTTGCTTCCAAATGGCTCGGGAATAAGGAGAAAACTCCATAAAACCTGCAATTCAATACTAAAACACGAAACCACAACTACATACGATAGTTAGCACAAAATAGCTCCCAAGAGCTCCAATGACGCACAAATTAGCTTGTAAATAAAGGAGAAAACTCTATATATATACGTGATATCAAACTCCCCCAAGCTAAACCTTTGCTTGTCCTCAAGCAAACAGCACATGAACATGGAATAGATTGCCTCACCCCATAGATAAAAACAATCAAAGCTCAAAACATTTTCAAGACTAAGAATCGTTCAAGCAGGCAAAATTCAAGTTTGGCTAATCAAATCCATCCAACCACCAATCATTCAAGCAATTTATCAAATTCAAGCATCCACAAAGCATACAAGTCCTGAAAAGGCACTCACAAGGGTGTCACTCCTCTCAATTTTGTGACAGGCAAAGAATGTGCCCGAACACTCACCAACCCGACCATAAGTACCCTTCCCACTCACACTCTCATGTGTTTAAGAAGGTTCAATGACGCTCATCCTAGTCAAGTCGACTCAATTAGCAGAAATACTCTTTAACTTTGACAAACTGACTTGAAATCAATCAAATGAACAATGCAGACATAAGCTCAAGAGGACTTTATAGGTTTTAATGGGGCTTAGGCGAGAGGTAGGGGATACTTTTGGGTAATGTTGTGGAAAAACCAAGAAAGGGGGAGCATAAATCATTCAAACAAGGCCTAAGATGGCCTACACAACTCCCAACAATCACCATAAAACCATGTAAAGTAACCCAACTCTCATAAATCAATGAAAAGCTCATAACAAACCCAATTTTCTAGCAATGGAGCGAATATTCTTTTATGAACGTGCGCGAATGAAAGAACTAGAATTCTTTTGAATTTTCATTTCATTTTTCTTTCATTTTTCTGAATTTCATTCACGCAACTCTAAACTTGCTTTCTTTCTTTTCTCTTTCTCACTCTCAAACCACAGCAAATGCACTTTTAAATTCCTCAAAAACCAAACTAAACCAACAAACCAATCTCAAACTCAACCCATACAAAAGCTCCCCCAAGCTAGGCTTGGAATAATATCAAGTGAAGGCTTTTGGCTCATAATAGGGGTTTAAGTAATACGAAACAAGTCATTAGGCTCAGCGGGGCTAAGGAGGATAAAAGTATATCAAAAACTCACTCTGAAGCTCAAGAATAAGACAAAAGAACGCCTCTATCACAGCACATGCTACAAGTCATCTAGAATCAGACAAGTACGAAGTCAAAGTCAAGATCAATCCACTAAAGAGGAACTAACACACAAAAATAGACTGGATAATAATATGAATCCAATAGGCTACAAAGAGGCCTCACAGTCTAACCAATTCAGGTATGCAGCACAAAGTGGTCTAATATAATCCAGAAATGCTCGAAATCATAGCAATCAAACATCAAATCATAGCCTCAAGATCACAAATGCCCAGCTATCCAGAAAACAAAGTCAAATCAATTTCAAATAGAGCACAACAAGGGGCACAGGGAGGCAACTAAACTAGTCATGGGAACCAAATTTTTTTCATTTTTTCAGTATTTTCCGAAAGCAGTAAAACTATTCTAGAAAGCAGTAAAAGAGATAGGGAATACAAACAGAACTCCTCCCCAAGCTAAACTTGGCAGTGTCCTCAATGCCAAAAGGTGATAAGGACTATGCTAAGAGGAAAAACAATGTTAGTACCCTCACTCTCGCTCACAAAAGGAAGAAAAATAAAAAGAAAAGAAAAGAGGGAAAGAAAAGAAAATACGAGTTGCCTCTCGCACAGCGCTGGTTTATAAAGGTCCCGCACGACCATAATCCTCCCTCTCTCAAATAGGAGGGGCTTGGCAATGAGTGCCACCCTCATCAAACATCTTTCTCCTCCAAATGTTCTTGACAATGCCTCCAGACGGTGAGGCAACCTTAGGTGGAATTGGAACCTTCTCCACCCCTACTTCATCCAGAACCTCATCCCTGCAAAAAGATTGTTCAAGCATAGGAGCCTTAACAGCATTGGTTAGTTTAAAAATCACTTTATCATCACCAACACTCAGAGTTAAAGACCCAGACTTGACATCAATGACAGCACCAGCAGTACACAAAAACGGCCTACCCAAGATAATAGGAATCTGGGCATCCTCATCCATATCTAACACCACAAAATCAACAGGAATATAGAATTTCCCTACCCTAACAGGAACATCCTCTAAAACACCTAGAGGGTATTTTATAGAACGATCCGCCATCTGTAAAGTGATTTGTGTGCATTTAAGGGCTCCCATGTTCAGTTTCTTATAAACAGACAATGGCATAACAGAAACAGAAGCACCTAAATCACACAAAGCCTTATCAATAAAAATAGGTCCAAGATGGCAGGGTATAGAAAAACTACCAGGATCTTTTAACTTTGGTGGGGTTTTATTTTTGAATAAAAGCACTACACTCTTCAGTAAGAGCGACACGTTCTACCCCACCAAAGTCTCTTTTCTTAGTAATCATGTCTTTCAGAAATTTGGCATAAACAGGCACTTGGGTAATTAAGTCTGTGAATGGAATCGTTACCTCAAGGTTCTTGACCATAGACAAGAACTTACCAAACTGCTGATCGACCTTGGACTGTTGCATCCTGTGAGGAAAAGGTAGCCTTGGTGTAAAAGGCGTTTCAGAAACCTTCTCCTTTTTCTTCCCTGTCTGTTCAGCTTCTGCAGACAAATCGACTTCAGACGTCGAATTCTTTCTTTTTCCTTCCTCTACCACCCTCTTCTTCCCTGCAGTCGGGGTAACCTCATCAATGGGCACTGGAGGGGCATCATATGCAATGCCACTACGAAGAGTGATGACATTCACATGTTCTCTCTGAACTGGTTGCCCTGGCAATTGTCCCTGCTGCCTCTGTGCATTAGATTCTGCCAACTAAGCAACTTGAGCCTCGAGAAGTTGGATGTGCTTCTCTTGAGCCCTCCTTGTTTCCTCATTTGCCTTTTGCATAGACAATATCAGTTTCATCAGTTCAGAATTGCTAGGCTCTTGTGGGTTGTTTTGTGGAGGTGGGGTGTGGAAATTTTGTGGAGTTTGGAAGTTATTGGGATGATGGAAGTTTTGTGGTGGTGGTCTTTGGAAATTTTGTGGGGTTTGATGGTATGAAGGTTTAGGGTAGTTTTGTGGATGTGGAGGTTGATGGTTTTGTGGGTTTTGGTAGTTATGTGAAGGGGGGAGAGTTTGTGGTCTTTGTTGGAAGGCATTGGCCTGCTCCATCTGAAATTGACTGAACTGACAGTCATGCCCAAAGTGACCCTGAACACCACATACCTCGCAGTAAGATGAGGTAATGGGTGCTACTGCAGACATAGCATTGATGCTCATGGGTGGAGGTGTCGGACTAGAAGACTTCATTAGCTGCTGAGTTAGTTGCGCCATCTGAGATGTAAGCAATGAAATAGCGTCAACTTCAAGTACCTTCTTAGTCAAACTCCTAGATGATGTATGGTCATTGGCTGCAAGATTTGATATGAATTCATAACCCTCATCAACTGCCTTGTCTAAAAACACTCCTCCTGCAGACGAATCAACAATACACTTCGTCTGAGGCTGCAGACCATTGTAGAATGTCTGCGTCAAGAACCATTTGTCCATATTATGGTGTGGACACTCTCTCTGTAAATCTCTAAACCTAGCCCACGCTTCCCTTAATGTTTCATCAGGCTCTTGGAAGAACGTGGCTAGTTTATTTCTGATTTCTGCTGTTTTAGTAGGTGGGTAATACTCTCTCAGAAATGCAGCAGAAATCTCACTCCACTCGGTTTCTTTCACATCGTTCAACCATTTTTGGGCTCTATCTCTCAGTGAAAACTCGAACAACATGACTTTGAGTTGATCTGGAGTGACGCCGGCATGTTTAACGGTTCGACAAAGTTGTTGAAACCGTTGTAGATGATTTGCCGGATCTTCAGTAGGATGCCCACCAAACTGATTTTGCTGGACCATGCTGATGAGTCCAGGCTTGATTTCGAAATTTGTTGCGGCAATGGTGGGCATAGTAGGTCCAGTGGAGAGACCATCCGGGTTGGGCACCCCATATGACTTCAGTGATTTTGACATAACTGAATTCAAGGTGTCTGTTCCAGAGGTGTTCAGCTGAACAGACTGCTTTTCTTTCTGCTTTATCTTTCGGATCCGCCTGATTGTCCTAGTAAGATCGGGGTCCGCTGGAATTGGGGAACCGTTTCTTTGGGACCTGGGCATACAAAAGAAACAAAAAGCAGCAGTAAAACGTACCTCGATTGAAACAGTGAAGTTCCAATGAGGTACAGAGAAGTAGACCAAATAATTAAATAAAAACTTAGAGAACTAGCCGTCTCCCCGGCAACGGCGCCAAAATTTGATAGGTTTTAGTCGTATCGCCTATTCAAAAATAAACCTACAGACCTCTAAATAGGTAGTCAGTGGAAGCAGGGTCGAATCCACAGGGAGACAGAGTTTCTAAATCAAAATTCAACCAATTCAGCTACTCCAGATGAAATCAGGAAGGAAATAATTAAACTAAGGAATAGACTACGGAAGACTGAATAAATCGAGGATTAAACTATGGAATAAAAGTCTAGGGTATTAGGTCGGTCCACCATGCTTATACCAATCAAATAGGGTCAACTACTATTAAAACCTAAGTCAAGAGTCGGGGGATTAGAGACTATGTTGAGCTATGGTTAAGACTCAACGCTCATAGTTCAACATACGCCGCATGTTCACTAACGTAATCAGAACTACTGATGTGTCCTAGGCCTCTAGTCGTAAGACGGATCTGTGCAAACAACTATTAACCACAAGCAATCAATGAAATTGTACACTGACATTAATTACTCAATAAGAACAAACCACATCACAATCACCCTAATCAAGCCCTAGAAATTGATAGAAATCTAAATTACAATCATGGTATAAACATGGCTTTCCTATCTAACACCCTAGAAAGAGAACTACTCACTCATAATCGAATCGGCAACAACAAAACTAATATGAAACCCTAAGAATTGCATCATAAACAATTAAATAATTAAACTAAGCAATCAAAGTAATTAAAGAGATAAAGAGTAGAGAAGAGTACCAATTAACGGAAAGCAGGAACTTTTATTGAAATCGAAATAGGTTTGATCACCTCTAAATTAATCTAAAGTGTTTGAATTAAACTAAGAGCAATGTGGAATAAAACTAGTCTAAAACCTAATGAAAGATGAATAAAAGATGCTTCAAAGAAAATGAGGAAAAAGGTATTTATAATACCCCCTCAAGTCTAATTAAAACGGAGAGCAAAAGACGAAATTCGCGACAAATGACCCCAGACCCGATCGGGCCACAGTACCCGATCGGGTCAAATACCAAAAGCTCCCCTTTTGCTTCTTGTGGTCCACGCAGCAGCAGCGCGCAATGCAGACGAAGATTAAGGTCCGCCCGATCGGGCCTTGGGCATCCACCCGATCGGGCCTGGGAGCATTACAGCCCAGCACAAGCGCCTCGCAAGCAGCAACAATATAAGACCTAGCAGCACCTGGCCCGATCGGGTCGGGCACACTATGCCCGATCGGGTCTGGTGCACTGATGCTCGCCCGATGCGATCGGGCGTGACTCGCCCGATCGGGTCCGCAACTGCTATACCCGATCATAAATACTTCGCCCGATCGGGCCATTTCTGCCCGATCAGTGCACGGAAAACCCCTTTTGACTCCTTTGCTCTCTAATCTTCACTTTTAGGGGTCTTGGGACCTCCTAAACTATCCATAAAGCTCGTGAGCTATCCTACGTGCCTCATAACATCTCGTAAAGCCGTGGTTGCTTCCAAATGGCTCGGGAATAAGGAGAAAACTCCATAAAACCTGCAATTCAATACTAAAACACGAAACCACAACTACATACGATAGTTAGCACAAAATAGCTCCCAAGAGCTCCAATGACACACAAATTAGCTTGTAAATAAAGGAGAAAACTCTATATATATACGTGATATCAATACCCCATTTATTTTAAACAGGATAAATGACCGGTGACCTGTACTATTGGTAATTTTTATTTAAAACCTTAAATTCTAATTAATATATAAACATAAAAAATGATAATAAACTCCCCCACCCCCATCCCCATCCCCATCGCAGCACCAGGCCACCAGCCCCATCCCCACCCCAGCCCCCATTCCCACCCCAACCCCCATCCCCATCCCCATTGCAGCACCAACCCCAGCCCCACCCCAACCCCCATCCCCAGCCCTAGGCCCATCGGTGTCGTGGTCGTCGTCGGAGGAGGAGAAGAAGTAGGGAGGTGGTTGCAATGGCGGTGAAGGCGAAGAGAGAAAGAGAGATTGTTGTGCGAGAGAATGGTGTTAACGGCGGCGAGAAAGAGACGGAGGCGACATCCGAAATTGATTCGGATTGAGAGAAAGAGACGACGGCTATGACGGAGGCGGCGGACGAGAGGAGGAGGAAAATAGGCGGTGATAGTGATGAGGGGGAAATTGACGGCGGAGGGAGAGATGAAGCATCACAATGCTACCGGAAAAGGAGTCTTCACCGGCGGCGCGAGTGGCGCGGAGAAGGAATCGAATTGGTTGGTGGGGATGATGGAGGAAGGTGGGAGAGGTGATGGTGTGGTGATTGTTGTAGGGTGGAGTGACGTGAGGTGAGGTGGGATGTGGGTGGGGAGGAGAGAGGGGTTTGCGTGGGGTTGGGGCTGGGGGGAGGGTGTTTAATTAGTATTTTGTTTTTTATTTTTATTTTGTTTTTCTTTTTATTTTATTTTTTAAAATTGTTTATGAGAGCCAATTATTATGCGACAAGTGTACCATTTTACCCATTCTTCAAGTCATAACCGATTTCATCCTGTTTAAAATAAATGGGGTATAAAGGTTGCATTATTTCAGAATAATCTTTAGGTTGCATTATTAGTTGCGAATGGGCAAAAGGTTGGATTATTCTAGGCAATTTTTCCATCCTTTTAAACCCCAAAATAAATCCCAACAATCCAAATTTCCAATTTTCTAAGCTAAAACTGCATCAACTCGAATTACAAAATGGGAGATGCACCAAATGAGTTCTTCCAAGCCATGGTTGATGAAGATAATTGGGAAGCCTACTATGAACAACTTCTAACTGAGATGGAGCCCAACATGGACTCTCAATCCCCTCCTGAAACAGAAGAAACATAGATACAAGTTAGGGGAAAAAGGCCAAATCTGACAAACGACAAAAGAAGGCCAGCAATTGATGAGATTTTAACAATGGTTGAGCAAAACAAATTACATAATGGAGCAATTTCCAAAACAGCAGGAGATTCTTTGCAGGGGCACTAAAAATCCACTCCTCAGCAGTTTACAAACTACTCAAAAAAGGGAGATCAAGAAGTCATACAAGCAGTAATCATCCTAGTCTAACAGAAACACATAAGTTGGCTAGGATGAAATGGGTTTTATCCCACATTGAACAAGGAACCTCAACACAGCCAGCCAATTTCATGAACTTATAAAACATAAAACATAATCCATATTTATGAAAAATGGTTTTATCTAAGTCCCGAAACTAGAAGATTCCATTTGATGCCAAGGGAAGATGATCCATATAGGTGCTGCCAATCTAAAAGGTTTAAGATTAAGGCAATGTTCATGGCAGCCACTTCAGAACCATTATCTGACAATGAAGTAAAATTCATACATGATGGGAAATTTGGCATTTTGCCATTTGTGGAAAAGGTACCAGCTAAGAAGAGAAGCAAAAACAAAGAGGCAGGCACAATTGAAACAAAATTAATTGAAAGAATCACTCAAAAGGTCATCAGAGACATGATAATTCAACATGTCATCCCCTCAATCATGAGTAAATGGCCTGAAGGAATGTCTAAGGACATTTTCATTGAGCAAGATAATGATAGGCCACATGTACACCCTAATGATGAGGATTTCAATGTAGCAGCAACACAAAATGGATTCAACATCCAACTCATTCAACAACCACCTCAATCCCCTGATTTAAATGTTTTACACTTAGGGTTTTTTAGAGCTATTCAAGCTTTGATGCATCAAACATTTCAAAAAACATTGATGAACTTATTGTAATTGTTAATGATGCTTATGCAAGGTTTTATCCTCAATTTATGAAGTATACATGGCTACAATTACAATATGTGATGGTTGAAATTTTGGAAGTGAAGGGTGGAAACAACTACAAAAATCCCCATCATGGTAAGGCTAGATTAGAAAGATTGGGACTCCTCCCCAAAACTGTTTTGGTTGAACAGTCATTGATTGATGAAAGTGTGAAATACTTAATTGATAAAATGCCATCAAATGAAGAAGAAATGATCCATCTTGACAATGAGTAAAGTTTGACAACCAGTGATACTGTTTATGAAGAATGAAAGAAGGCATTTAAATTCAAAAAAGGGAGAAGACTTTTTGGGGAAAAAGTGAAGCCTAATGTTGCAGTTTTGTGAAGTTCATTGTAAAAAAACAAAGTATATGTAAGGAAGACAATTTTTGGGTGACTACATCGTCTTTTGGGTATTTAAGCTGCAAACCAAACCTTGGGTAGCTAGGGAGGAGGATGGAGTTCAATGTACAAGTACTTTTTTTTAACTAGGTTTGTAGATGCAGTTTTAAACATGTTATGTTAACCATTTCATACGTATATGCAATTATGATAGTCATTGCTTTGTTTTTAACTTAATTCATACAATGTTGCATCAAGGGATTGATATAGGTGTCAGAGATGGTGAAACCACAATATGCATCATACAAACATCATTTGACCTTTTAATCCATCAGGGATTACAGAGTAACTCATGAACATAAGCCAATGTTACCTCAAGGCACACAAGTTGTCGAGCAATTCATTGAACAACTTCGAGTTTGTTTCGGGTACAAGAAACACAGTAGAAATTTGTAGTTCGGGGAGTCCAAATTCAGCTAGGGTAGTAACCAGTAACAAGTCCAAGGTCTTCGAGTTTCCGGTACCTGCAAAACCAAGCACCGTGAACTACCCCGGGGATGTTCCCGAGATCGGCTCTCCGATGCTTAAGTCAGATCTGATCTCAGAAGTCAGAGAGTAGTACAAGTAAATGCTTTGGACTGTGTCAAAACGTAAATGAACGTACCTGACTGATCAGGTGAAGGTACTACTTATAGATAGTACTTGGATGATTTAACCTGGCGAAGGTGATGACGTCATGAAAGCCTTTTTATCCATGGGCTTGACGGAAAGCTTGTACTTTATGGCCTATAAAGCCCCAGGGGTAAAATGGTAATTTTATACCTCAAGGGTATTTTAGTCATTTAACCGGTAAGGTGGGCCATGACTGGAGTGGTCCTGAACATTAGCCCCACGCTCTATGTCAAAGTTCAGGATCCCGATGGAACTTTGATGTCGAGCGGAATGTCCATGCTCTGAAAACTCGATGTACCCCTGTTCAGGGTAGGGAATGGAACTCGACATACCCTTATTCAGGGTTCAGAATGAAATTCAACGTACCCTTGTTCAGAGTATGTAATAAACTTCGAGTGACCTCAATTTCTGCTGATCTCAACTTCGAATGCTTTCCAAATTTGAATGGTTTCATACTTCGAGTAACTTAAAAAATCGACTGACCTCAAACTTGGAACGTCCTCAAATTTTGAATGATCTTACTACAACACTTCGACGTACAAAAAGAGACTTTTTGAGTGAAGCAAACTTCGAACCGCCACAGCTTTGACTTGCCTCTAACTTCGACCACCTACTAACCTTGGTTTGCGTGCAAGTAAAATTCCATCTCAAATTTTAATAATGCCAAAATAATTGTTTTGGATGGAATCAAGTCTTGGCAGCATTATTACATGCATCTTTGTCTTGTAGTGCATGGAAATGCTGTGGCCTTTTAATAATGATGATGATGATGATCAACCATATGACACCACCAATCAAAAGCAAAATTTCTCACTTTCCTCCTGCCATATATGGAACAATTAACATGGAGCAAAAACCATCTTCTTCGAGACTTTGTCCATTACACCCAGCAAGAGCAGCTCGAGGCATTTTTATTTAAAGTTCCAAGCAGATATAAAACACTACGCTCGAGCATGCTGAGTTGGTCGAGAAGAGTAGTTCAAGGGCTCGAGTCGACGAATTATGTTGATCGAGTCGAGGAGATTTATTTATCTTGCCCGACGGCCTTCAAGGTAGTCTTTTACTACAGATCAACTGGAAACATCTCGAGGAATCAAAAAACTAACTGAATCAACGACTTTGCTCGAGGTCCCTTCCCATATTTCATGATGTAACTCGATGTTAATTCGACCATGGGAAGATGACCATGATTTGGAGCTCGATTTCCTTCGTTGTGAGCGTCTCATACTTCCCATGTAGCAACTCGAGATTGACTTGATCATTTGATGACCAAGTGGCTTGATCGTGTGATGATTATGATGCATATGCTCGACGCTTGATCATACGACAATGATCATAAAAATCGAACAAGTGATGATGGTGAACTATGCTCGACGTTTTGATCATTTGGTGATCATGCGGCTCGATCATGTGATCACATGGCTTGTTTTGTCAAGATCATATGGCCTGTTTTGTCAAGATCATATGGTGATGAGGATGATGGTGAACAATCCAGTTCGAGGCACTCTAAAGTACTTTGAATTCGATTCACCTCGCTTTCTTTCCCATTTTCAAGAATTGGAGGACATTCGACCCATTCTCGAAGCTGCTACCTCGCCTTCTGTTCTTGCTCTTTTTAAATTCAATCGTTCCCGCCAATTAAGCAAGATACATTCTCCTATATGGTGGCTCGAAGCATGCTTAGCATGAAATAACAAGAGCAGTGGTGGAGTGGATGCCCGTTTTGTGTGAACTCGAAGTAGCCATGCTTAATAGCATGAAAACTCGACTGGCTGCTCTGTCGTTGACATCGAGTGGCTATGAGTTCGAATGTCTCTTTCTTCGAATGACATGAAGCTCGACTAACTCCCTCTTCGAATGTCGTCAAAACTCACATGGCCCAAGACTTCAAGTGACTGGATTTCTCGAATGACCTTGTTCTTCGAATAACTTAAACTTCGACTAATCATCAAAGCTCGACTGACGTTGGACTTTGAGTGAGGATGCGCCTGCTGGTTTTGGATGTTACATGACTAACTTCGACGCAATGCAAGGCCGAATTCGAGTGAATTTATTCAAAGCTTGAATCTGGTATGTGTTTTCTCACAGTACTTCGACGTAGTTGCGTGACATAAACATTGACTAAATTTCGTTGACTAAATTCCGTTCTTTGAGTTCTGTCATAAGAACTCGAATAACTCCAAAGGAAGAAAATTCGAGTGTCTTTTTTCTTTTTCTTTTTCTTTTTCTTTTTCTTTTTCCGAATGACCTCATTCGAAGGGCATTAGCGGATCCAATAACCCCGTTCGAAGAGTGATATTGATGTGGGTGTCTTTTAGTGCATTAGTATATACATAAGGGCTTTTTCGAAAATGACAAGGGTATGCCTCGATCAATATGGTTGAAACTTTAGTGAATATTTCACTCCGGCTAATTGGTCGAGCGAGTGCGTATATATGTTGACTCGAATTGATAGTTGAAATGACCGTTTCACTCATTATACATTGGCTCGAATCGAATCGTTCCCGTGAGAGGCTAAGTCTTGTCATTCTTGACTTTCCTTGCATAGGAAACATGGGCGTGATTTGATAAACATGTATCTTAACATTATTTTTACCAGAAGACCGTGTCAAAAATTGGTTCTCATCATTAGCCCCACGCTCTACGTGGGTGTTTTGGATCTTGATGGAGCTTCAATGTGGGGAGGAATGCTCTTGCTTGTGATATTCGACATAGCCTTGCTCATGGCTAAGTAGATAATTCGACGTACCCTGGTCAAGGGTGTTTGTGAGAATTCGATCACACTTCTCTTGGGTGTCTTAGAAAATTCGAACACCCTCACTTTGGGTGCCTTAGATTTCGAACACCCTCATCTTGGGTGCCCTGAAAACTTCGAGCACCCTCATCTTCAGTGCCATGGAAAATTCGAACACCCTCCATCTATGAGTGTTTGAAAAAACTTGAACACCATCCTTTTTGGGTGCGTACAAAAAACTTCGAACACCCTCACTTGGGTGTGTATAAAAAACTCGAACACCCTCACTATGGGTGTCTTAGAAAAACTCGAACACCCTCATCTTAGGTGTCTCATCAAAACTCGAACACCCTCCTCTTTCCTAGGGTGCATGAAAAAACTCGAACACCCTCCTTTCCTTGGGTGCATGAAAAAACTCGAACACCCTCCTTTCCTAGGTGCATGAAAAAACTCGAACACCCTCTTCCTTACTTGGGTGTATGAAAAAACTCGATCACCCTTTGCCTTACTTGGGTGTATGAAAAAACTTCGAACACCCTCTTTTCCTTGGGTGCATGAAAAAACTCGAATAGCCTCTTCCTTACTTGGGTGTATGAAAAAACTCGATCACCCTCTTCCTTACTTGGGTGTATGAAAAAACTCGAAAACCCTCCTTTCATTGGATGCATGGAAAAACTCGAACACCCTCTTCTTTACTTGGGCGTATGAAAAAACTCGAACACCCTCACCTTTGGGTGTGTATAAAAAACTCGAACACCCTCACTATGGGTGTTTTAGAAAAACGCAAACACCCTCATCTTATCTTAGGTGTCTTAGCAAAACTTGAACACCCTCCTCTTTCCTTGGGTGCATGAAAAACTCGAACACCCTCCTCTTTCCTTGGGTGCATGAAAAACTCGAACACCGTCACCTGGGGTGTGTATAAAAAACTCGAACACCCTCACTTGGATGGTGTACAAAAACTTCGACCACCCTCTATCTTAAGTGATCCATGGAAACTTCGAACAATTTGCTCCAAGACGACTTCGAGGTGGACGCCTTGAAAATGGGATTTCCTTCTCCGAGGTTGCCTGGTGAAGGCTAATGAGTCCTATACTCAATTTGCTCGAAGTGATTGCCTTATAGAAGGGCTTTTAGACTTAGAAAATATTTCAGATTCTTCGAGTAACCTCATTTGACGCATGCTCATACTAGGGGACTCCTCATTTAGTTAGAGGTAGTTGCATGCCTTGAACGAGTGACACTTTTCGTATGTCGTTGCTCGAATGACCTCTACTCGAATTAGCTCGGTTAGGGCTAATGAGCCTCAGGTTCATTTGAGGTAGGTGCCTTGTTGGAAGGGCTTTTTTGCTCGAGGTGGCCTGATTAGGACTAATGAGTGTCATACTCACTTTTGCTCGAGGTGGGTGCCTTGTTGAAGGGCGAATGAGTCATGTACTCACTTTGCTCGAAGTAGGTGCCTTGTTGAAGGGCTTTGAGACTTCGAGGGAGCCTGGTGAGGGCGAATGAGTCATGTACTCACTTTGCTCGAAGTATGTGCCTTGTTAAAGGGCTTTCATACTTTGAAAATATTTCATAGCATTTTGATTGAGGGATGTCCCTTGAGAAGGCTCGAGGTAGCTCTGTTAAAGAAATTGTGTGTTTCTTTAAAGAGTTTGAGGTAGCCCCGGTAAGGGGAAGGATGATATTGCTGAAGTTGTTCGACGTAGCCCCGGTTAGGGGAGTGGAGGTGTGCCACGTTTATTTCGACGTAGCGACAATGTTGAGTGACCTGTTAGGTCTAAAATAAGTTAACAACTAAATGACCTGCTAGGTCGTGTTTCATTTCATAACTTGGTCATTTTAAAAGGCCATTTTGATCGGTAAGGTTGCGACATTTTTTAATTCTAAGATAAAACAAAAGTTCAGCATGGAAGATTTCGATATCCTCTTTGACCGGCAAGGTCGAGGTACTATTAGCCCCTGTATATGCCTCGTTGAGCGGTTTGATGATCAAGAGACGTACCCTTCGGTCTCGTTGCTTTTGGACTCAGGTTCTCTCTTCTTCTCAGTTCGACGTTCATCCCATGGGTTTTACAGATATTTGTTCAATTTTCCCTCATCAGCGAGCTTATCTAGGGTTCTCTTTAATTCACGACAGTCGTTGGTTGTATGACCACAATCTCGATGGTACTCGCACCATAACTTCTTATCGCTCCTGAAATTCGACGTCTTGATGGGAGTGGGTTTGGGAAGCACAGACTTCTCCTTCAAGTCGAGGAATATTTCTCATCGATTGATGTTATAACGAGTGTCATGACCTCCGTCCGAGTGTTGATGTCTCTTCAACCTATCAGACATGCCATCCTTAAAATTCGATAACTCATTCTTCCTCTTGGTACTTCCTTCGTCTTGTGTGGACTTGCACATGTCCGATGCTTGAATGAATTTTTGTGCTTGCCTCATTGCATCAGCTAAGGTGAGAGTCTCTCTCACAGCAAGCTCGAACTTGAACCGTCCAGGATGGAGGCCATTCATCAATGGCGTAACGGCAACTCCATCTAGGAGGTCGGAGACCTTGAGGGATTCTTCATTGAATCGCTTGATGTAACCGCTTAGGCTTTCTCCTTTTTTACTGAAAAATCGACATCAAGTTGATAGGATTTAGTCGTATCACCTAATCAAAGATAAACCTACAGTCCTCTAACTATGGTAGTCAATGGAAGCAGGGTCGAATCCACAGGGAGACAGAGTTTCTAAATTAATATTCAATCAATTAGCTACCTCAGATGAAATCAGGGAAGATTGATTGAACTAAAAATTAAGCTAAGGAAAACAAATTAACCTGAGGGTTTAACTATGGAATAAAAACCTAGGGTATTAGGTCGGTCCACCATGCTTATACCAATCAAATAAGGTCAACTACTATCAAAACCTAAGTCACGAGTCAAGTGATTAGAGCATGTGTTGAGCTATGGTTAAGACTCAACGCTCATAGTTCAACATACGCCGCATGTTCACTAACGTAATCAGAACTACTGATGTGTCCTAGGCCTCTAATCGTAAGACGAATCTGTGCAAACCACTATTAACCCCAAGCAATCAATGAAATTGTCCACTAACATTAATCACTAATTAAGAACAAACCACACCACAATCACTATAATCGAGCCCTAGAAATCGATAGGAGTCTAAATAACAATCATGGTATAAACATGGCTTCCCTATCTAACACCCTAGAAAGAGAACTACTCACTCATAATTGAATTGACAATAACAAAACTAATTGGAAAACCTGATAATTGCATCATAAATGATTGAATAATTAAACTAAGCAATCAAAGTAATTAAAGAGACGAAGAGTAGAGAAAAATACCAATTGACGGAAAGCAAGAACTTTTATTGAAATCGAATAGGTTCAATCACCTTTAATCTAATCTCAAGTGTTTAAACTAAATAATACTAAGCTAAGAACTATGAGAAATAAAACTAGAGTAAAAGATGTCTCTAAAATAATGAGGAAAAGGTATTTATAATACCCCTCCAAGTCTAATTAAAAACTCAAACTAAGCGATAAAAATCGTGTTTACGGGCACGGGACCCGATCGGGCAACGGGCCACCCGATCGGGTCCATAGTAAGAAAATTCATGCCAGCTTCTCTTTGAATCAGCGTAGACGCAGCAGGCCCAAAACACGAAATGTGGCCCACCCGATCACCTGCCCGATCGGGTCCCCAGCACTAGGAAGGCTCATGGCCTTGTCTTGGCGTACATCTTAGCAGCAGCGTGAATGAAGATGGCCCGATCGGGTCGGGCACATTATGCCCGATCGGGTCTGGGGCATGCTTTCTGGCCCGATCGGGTCGGGCAAGTCTTGCCCGATAGGGTCCGCAACTTTCACACCCGATCATCAATCCTTCGCCCGATCGGGCCATTTCTTGCCCGATCAGAGTACGAAATACTCCTTTTTGACTCTTTGGCTCTCAATTCTTCACGTTTAGAGGTCTTGGGACCTCCTAAACTACCCATAAAGCTCGTGAGCCATCCTACGTGCCTCGTAACATCTCGTAAATCCGTGGTTGCTTCCAAATAGCTCGGGAATAAAGAGAAAACTCCCTAAAACCTGCAATTCAACACTGAAACACAAAACCACAACTATATACGATAGTTAGCACAAAATAGCTCCGAAGAGCTCCAATGACGCACAAATTAGCTTGTAAATAAGGGAGAAAACTCTATTTAAATACGTGATATCAAACTCCCCCAAGCTAAACCTTTGCTTGTCCTCAAGCAAACAGAACATGAACATGGAATAGATTGCCTCACCCCATAGATAAAAATCAATCAAAGCTCAAAACATTTTCAAGACTAAGAATCGTTCAAGCAGGCATAATTCAAGTTTGGCTAATCAAATCCATGCAACCACCAATCATCCAAGAAATTTATCAAATTCAAGCATCCACAAGGCATACAAGTCCTGAAAAGGCTCTCACAAGGGTGTCACTCCTCTCGATTTTGTGGCAGGAAAAAAATATGCCCGAGCACTCACCAACCCGACCATAAATGCCCTTCCCACTCACACTCTCATGTGTTTAAGATGGTTAAATGACGCTCATTCTAGTCAAGTCTACTCAATTAGCAGAAATACTCTTTAACTTTGACAAACTGACTCAAAATCAATCAAATGAACAATGCAGACACGAGCTCAAGAGGACTTTTATAGGGTTGTAATGGGGCTTAGGTAAGAGGTAGGGGATACTTTTGGGTAATGTGCTGGAAAAACCAAGAAAGGGGGAGCATGAATCACTCAACCAAGGCCTAAGATGGCCTAAACAACTCCCAACAACACCATATAACCACGAAAAATAACCCAACTCTCATAAATCGATGAAAGCTCATAACAAACCCAATTTTCAAGCAATGAAGCGAATTTTCCTTTAGAACGTACGTGAATGAAAGAACTTTGAATTCTTTTGAACTTTTATTTCATTTTTCTTTTATTTTTCTGAACTTCATTCACGCAACTCTAATTTTGCTTTTTTTCTTTTTCTTTTCTCAACCTCAAGCCACAACAAATACACTTTTAATTCCTCAACAACCAAACCGAACCATGAAACCAATCCCAAACTCAACCCATACAAAAGCTCCCCAAGCTAGGCTTGGAAATAGTATCGGAATGAAGGCCATAGGCTCATAATAAGGGTTTAAGTAACATGAAACAAGTCGTTAGGCTCAGCGGGGCTAAGGAGGATAAAAGTATTTCAAAAATTCACTCTGAAGCTCAAGAATAAGACAAAAGAACGCCTCTATCACAGCAAATGCTACAAGTCATCGAAAATCAGACAAGTACGAAGTCAAAGTCAAGATCAATCCACTAAAGAGAACTAACACACAAGAATAGACTGGATAATAACATAAATCCAATAGGCTTACAAAGAAACCTCACAGTCTAACCAATTCAGCCATGCAGCACAATGTAGTCTAATATAATCAAAACTCGCTCGAAATCATAGCAATCAAACATCAAATCATAGCCTCAGGATCACAAATGCCCAGCTATCCAGAAAACAGAGTCAAATCATTTTCAATAAGAGCACAACAAGGGGCACAGGGAGGCAACTAAACCAGTCATGGAAATCACATTTTTTTGATTTTTTCTTAATTTTTCGAAAGCAGTAAATCTATCCTAGAAAGCAGTAAAAGAGATAGAGAACACAAACAGAACTCCTCCCCCAAGCTGAACTTGGCAATGTCCTCAATGCCAAAAGGTAACAAAGGACGATGTTAAGAGGAAATACAATGTTAGTACCATCACTCTCGCTCACTAAAAAAAATTAAAAATTAAAAAGAAGAGGAAAAAGGGGAAAAATACGAGTTGCCTCTCGCATAGCGCTGGTTCATAAAGGTCCCGCACGACCATAATACCTCCATCTCTCAAATAGGAGGGGCTAAGCAGTGAGAGCCACCCTCATCAAACATCTTTCTCCTCCACATGTTCTTGATAATACCTCCGGACGGTGAGGCAACCTTAGGTGCAGTTTTCACCTTCTCTGCACCTACCTCATCCAAAACCTCATCCCTACATCAAGATTGTTCAAACATAGGTGCCTTAACAGCGTTGGCCAGTTTAAAAATCAATTTATCATCACCAACACTCAGAGTTAAAGACCCAGACTTGACGTCAATGACAGCACCAGCAGTACACAAAACCGGCCTACCCAAAATAATAGGAATCTGGGCATCCTCATCCATATCTAGCACCACAAAATCAACAGGAATATAGAATTTCCCAACCCTAATAGGAACGTCCTCTAAAACACCTAGAGAGTATTTTATAGAACGATCAGCCATCTGTAAAGTGATTTGTGTGCATTTAAGTGCTCCCATATTTAGTTTCTTATAAACAAATAATGGCATAACAGAAACTGAAGCACCTAAATCACACAAAGCTTTATCAATAAAAATAGGTCCAAGATGGCAGGGTATAGAAAAACTACCAGGATCTTTTAACTTTGGTGGGGTTTTATTTGAATAAAAGCACTACACTCTTCAGTAAGAGCGACACGTTCTACCCCACCAAAGTCTCTTTTCTTTGTTATCATGTCTTTCTGAAATTTGGCATAAACAGGGACTTGGGTAATTAAATCTGTGAATGGATTCGTTACCTCAAGGTTCTTGACTATAACCAAGAACTTACCAAACTGCTGATCGACCTTTGATTGTTGCATCCTGTGAGGAAAAGGTAGCCTTGGTGTAAAAGGCGTTTCAGAAACCTTCTCCTTCTTCTTCCCCGTCTGTTCAGCTTCTGCAGATAAGTCGACTTCGGACGTCGAACTCTTCCTTTTTCCTTCCTCTACCACCCTCTTCTTCCCCGCAGTTGGGGTAACCTCATCAACAGGCAATGGAGGAGCATCATAAGCAATGCCACTGCGAAGAGTGATGGTATTCACATGTTCTCTCTGAATGGGTTGCCCTGGCAATTCCCCTTGACGCCTCTGAGCATTAGTGCTTGCTAACTGTGCAATTTGAGTCTCGAGAAGTTTGATGTGCTTCTCTTATGCTCTTTGTGCTTCCTCGTTAGCTCTTTGCATAGCTAGCATTTGTCGCTCTTGAGCTCTTTGCGCCTCCTCATTAGTCTTTTGCCTGCTCAACATTAGCTTCATCACTTCAGATATGGGAGGCTCTTGTGGGTTATTGTTTTGTGGAGGTGGGGTGGGAAAATTTTGTGGAGTTTAGAAGTTTTGTGGTTATGGAAGTAATCTGATGGGCGACTCTGGAAATTTTGTTGTCTTTGATAGTATGAGGGTTTAGGATGGTTTTGTGGAGGTGGAGGTTGATGGTTTTATGGATTTTGGTAGTTTTATGGAGGGGGGGAAATTTGGTTGTCTCAGTTGAAATGCGTTTGTCTGCTCCATCTGATGTTGACTGAACTGAAAGTCATGCCCAAAGTGACCCTGAACACCACATACCTCGCAGAAAGATGAGGTAATGGGTGCAACGGCAGACATAACATTTATACTCAAAGGAGGTGCTGCTGAGGAAGAGGAACTGAAGGTGTTGATCTGCTGACTCAGGTTCGCTATCTGCGAAGTCAATAATGCAATGGCATCTACCTCCAGCACTTTCCTCGTGAGGCTGCGGGAAGTGGAATGATCATTGGCTACGAGGTTTGATAGAAACTCATAGCCTACATCCACTTCCTTATCCAGAAAAACTCCTCCTGCAGACGAATCAACAATACTCTTCGTCTGAGGCTGCAGATCATTGTAGAATGTCTGCGTTAAGAACCATTTGTCCATGTTGTGGTGTGGACACTCTCTCTGTAAATCTCTAAATCTAGTCCACGCTTCCCGTAATGTTTCATCAGGCTCTTGGGGAAACATGGCTAGTTTGTTTCTGATTTCTGCTGTCTTTGTAGGTGGATAATACACTCTCAGAAACGCAGCAGAAATCTTACTCCATTCTGTTTCTTTCACGTCGTTCAACCATTTCAGGGCTTTATCTCTCTACGAGCACTCGAACAACATGACCTTTAGTTGATCTGGAGTGACGCCGACATGTTTAACGGTTTGACAAAGCTGTTGAAACCGCTGTAGATGATTTGCCGGGTCTTCAGTAGGATGCCCACCAAACTGATTTTGCTGAACCATGCTGATGAGTCCAGGTTTAATTTCGAAATTTGCTGCGGCAATGGTGGGAATAGTAGGTCCAGTGGAGAGACCGTCTTGGTTGGGCACCCCATATGACTTCAGTGATTTAGACATAACTGAATTCGAGGTGTCTGATCCAGAGGTGTTCAGCTGAACAGACTGCTTTTCTCTCTGAATTTTCTTTCGAATCCGCCTGATTGTCCTAGTAAGATCGGGATCCGCTGGAATGGGGGAACCGTTTCTTTGAGACTTGGGCATACAAAAGAAACAAAAAGAAGCAGTAAAACGTACCTCAATTGGAACAATGAAATTCCAATGAGGTACAGAGAAGTAGACCAAATAACCAAATAAAAACTTAGATAACTAGCCGTCTCCCCTGCAAGGGCGCCAAAATTTGATAGGATTTAGTCGTATAACCTAATCAAAGATAAACCTACTGTCCTCTAACTATGGTAGTCAATGGAAGCAGGGTCGAATCCACAGGGAGACAGAGTTTCTAAATTAATATTGAATCAATTAGCTACTTCAGATGAAATCAGGGATGATTGACTTAACTAATAATTAAGCTAAAGAAAACAAATTAAACTTAGGGTTTAACTATGGAATAAAAACCTAGGGTATTAGGTCGGTCCACCATGCTTATACCAATCAAATAAGGTCAACTACTATCAAAACCTAAGTCATGAGTAAAGAGATTAGAGCATGCGTTGAGCTATGGTTAAGACTCAACGCTCATAGTTCAACATACGCCGCATGTTCACTAACGTAATCAGAACTACTGATGTGTCCTAGGCCTCTAATCGTAAGACGAATCTGTGCAAACAACTATTAACCACAAGCAATCAATGAAATTGGCCACTAACATTAATCACTAATTAAGAACAAACCACACCACAATCACTCTAATCAAGCCCTAGAAATCGATAGGTGTCTAAATAACAATCATGGTATAAACATGACTTCCCTATCTAACACCCTAGAAAGAGAACTACTCACTCATAATTGAATTGACAATAACAAAACTAATTGGAAACCCTAATAATTGCATCATGAATGATTGAATAATTAAACTAATCAATCAAAGTAATGAAAGAGACTAAGAGTAGAGAAAAATACCAATTGACGGAAAGCAAGAACTTTTATTGAAATCGAATAGGTTCAATCACCTTTAATCTAATCTCAAGTGTTTAAACTAAATAAAACTAAGCTAAGAACTATGAGAAATAAAACTAGAGTAAAAGATGTCTCTAAAATAATGAGGAAAAGGTATTTATAATACCCCTCCAAGTCTAATTAAAAACGGAAACTAAGGGATTAAAATCGCGTTTACGGGCACGGGACCCGATCAGGCAACGGGCCACCCGATCGGGCCCATAATAAGAAAATTCATGCCAGCTTCTCTTTGACTCAGCGTAGCAGCATCAGGCTCAAAACACGAAATGTGGCCCACCCAATCACCTGCCCGATCGGGTCCCCAGCACTAGGAAGGCTCATGGCCTTGTCTTGGCGTACATCCTAGCAGCCGCGTGAATGAAGATGGCTCGATCGGGTCGGGCACATTATGCCCGATCGGGTCTGGGCATGGTTTCTCGCCCGATCGGGTCGGGCAAGTCTTGCCCGATCGGGTCCACAACTTTCACACCCGATCATTAAATCTTCGCCCGATCGGCCATTTCTTGCCCGATCAGAGTACGAAAAACTCTTTTTTGAGTCTTTGGCTCTCAATTCTTCACGTTTAGAGGTCTTGGCACCTCCTAAACTACCCATAAAGCTCGTGAGCCATCCTATGTGCCTCGTAACATCTCGTAAAGCCGTGGTTGCTTCCAAATAGCTCGGGAATAAGGAGAAAACTCCCTAAAACCTGTAATTCAACACTGAAACACAAAACCACAACTATATACGATAGTTAGCAAAAAATAGCTCCGAAGATCTCCAATGACGCACAAATTAGCTTTTAAATAAGGGAGAAAACTCTATATAAATACGTGATATCACAAGTGCACACTGGTATTTTTGTGGCGTTTCGCTGCAATGAAGTTCTTGGAGAATAGGGCCTCGAGAGCCGAGAAGCTAGTGATGATGCCTCAAGGTAGGCTGGTGAACCAATTGAGAGCCAACCCTTTGAGGGTGGTCGGGAAATACCTACACTATGTGGCCTCACAAAAGGTTTGCACACTCATTTGTGCTTTGTATGCTGCCAGGTGGTCGGCTGGGTTGGTAATGATTGAATAATGCTCGATCATGGGGATCTTGATTTTGCCCGGGTTAGGGGTCTCCATGATGTGCTCACTGAATGGTGTTTTATGTGCCACTGGTGAACCAACTCGAAAGCCCCATTCAGCTACTTCTTCGGGGTCCTCGATGTGTTGTAGGACCTCGGTTCTCGGTGTATGACGTTTAGTCAAGGGGCAAGATTGTCCTGTGGTTCGCGTTGCAATTGGGTATTTCGAGTTCCCTACATGCGACTGCTCTCTTATTTTCTCAATTATCTCCCAAGCATCGAAGTTCTTACCCCTCATTTGTTTCCGCTCTATAATATGTCGAGCGTCGTCCTGATTCGGCGATATGATAGCCTTCCCTTTTGAAGTGGCAGGTATCCTCCTCAATGGGCCCGCAGCAGCGTGCTCGGTTAGGGCACGCTTTGGGGTTGCTACCCTTCGATGAGCCTGCGACTGGTCTAGGACTGTCCCTCGGTCAGGGGGAGAAGTATGTTGAGTCTTGATTACTGAAACAAGTTGTTGCATGACAGTAGTCATGTGTCTCTCCATTCGGAGCTCGAGCTGTCGAAGATCCGAGTAAGTGACTGGTGGTGGAGGTGCCTCGAAAGCTGCAGCCGTTTGGCTTCCACCTGGTGGGAGCTCAGTCTCGTCCTGCACAATAGCACCTCCTTGGTTCAGCAGAGTAGTCTGCGCATTCTTAGAAGTGGTCTTTCGAGTAGTAGTACCGCGGTTACCTTGTCCTCGCGTCATGGTGTTCGAAAATGCAGCTCTTATGTTAGATCCCCACAGACGGCGCGAACTGTTTCGGGTACAAGAAACACAGTAGAAATTTGTAGTTTGGGGGAGTCCTAATCCAGCAAGGGTAGTAACCAGTAACAAGTCCAAGGTCTTCGAGTTTCCGGTACCTGTAAAACCGAGCACCGTGAACTACCCCGGGATGTTCCCGGGATCGACTCTACGATGCTTAAGTCAGATCTGATGTCAGAAGTCAGAGAGTAGTACAAGTAAATGCTTTGGAATGTGTCAAAACGTAAATGAACGTACCTGACTGCTCAGGTGAAGGTACTATTTATAGATAGTACTAGGATGATTTAACCTGGCGAAGGTGATGACGTCATGAAAGCCTTTTTGTCCATGGGCTTGACAGAAAGCTTGTACTTTATGGCCTGTAAAGCCCCAGGGGTAAAATGGTAATTTTATACCTCAAGGGTATTTTAGTCATTTCACCGGTAAGGTGGGCCATGACTGGAGTGGGCCCGAACAGAGTTCAATGTGAGTCCCTTTATCATTTGGATTGTTGAGAGAAATTTAACAAAGGACTCATTATTCTTTTAATTTACCAAGGACTCACAATTGTGCATCTCATAATAAAAGCCAACATAAATTAGAAATAAGTCATCAATGTGCATCTTCATCATTCATCAAATCAGGCATTGACCACTTAAAGAAATGCTACTTAGAAACCATAATCATGCTCACGGAAGGAATGAAATCTCAACATCACCAGCACTAAATTAAGTCATGAAGATTATCCAACAAAAACCAATCCAACATTATGTTTAGGGACTTATATACTCATCCAACATAATTTGACAACCATTAGCAAAATCAATACTAATCAAATCTCAACAGCAACAATTCAAAATTAACTCATGCAATCAAACAACAATAAGAACAAGTAGGAAAATTTAAAGGACTCGACATAAAATCAGTTATAAGGAAATTCACATCTCCCTTCCTCTTTTTAGCAGAGGAAGTAGCAGCTGCAAAGGATGTCAAATCCTTAGCAAAGGAGGATCTGAGGTATGGTTTCCTCCCACCACCAGCGGAGGATCCACCACCACCAGATCCACCAACAGAGGACCCCCTAACAACAAAGGCACCAGCAACCCACCATCAGAGGCACCAGAAGCAGCAACACCATACAATTTCCCAGATGCATCAAAACAAACACTTAAACCCTTTCTCTGCATTCTCTTAGCATAGTCATAAAAATCCTCCGGCTGAGGAGCAAGAACGGCTTACACAATCTGCCTCACAGATCTAAAGATTTCTTTCCCTTTCCCTTTCTTAATCTCCTTGAACCCTTCTATCTTAACCTCTTCTTCTCTGTCCTCAGTCACCACAACTTTTCCTTTTTCTTCCTCGTTTCCTTCCTCCTTCACTTTCACTTCCTGAGAATCACTAGATATCTCAACGAAATTGAAATGGCCAAACTCAGAATCGAAACTCGATGTTTCATCATCACTCCAAACAATCGGAGTTTTATTTTTCTGGGATTCCTGAACCTTACCTAAAGTCCGACATGCACGGGGACCTATCACCTTCTCTGCACCCCCACTCTCATATAAACGCCTCGGCCAAGGAGATCCATGTTCAAGGGACTCAATTACATCATAGATGAACAAGGCCTCGTCTTCATCCCTAGATCTAAAGTGCGCGTCAACTAGGGGTGCTAATCGAGCGAGACAACTCATGAGCTACTCGAGATCGACCCGGTCAATGCTCAACTCGAGTAAGCTCGGATTGAACTCGAGTTTGACTCGAAATAATGAGACCGAGTCGAGATATGAAAAACTCGACTCGAAAACTCGCGAGAAACTCGAATGATATTAGAGGGTTAAAATATTCAATTTTTATATATAATGCATGTTATCGGTTAAAAACCGACTGTAAAACTCGCAAATAACTCAAGATTGACTCGAGTTAAACTTGACTCGAACTCGTTCAAGTTGGTCAAAACTCGATCGAAGCTCGACTCGATTTTGACTGACTCGAATCTAGTTCGACTCGAGATCTTAACGAGTCGAGTTGAGTTATGCAAAACTCGACCCGACTCGACTCGTTATCACCCCTAGCGTCAACCAGTTGCTTCAAATCAGGGATGTATGACATTGTTTTGAGAGGAGAGTGCATATGTGTTTCGTTTTTTTGGAGAGTGAAAGAGAAACAGAGGGAGACGACTAAAGAGAACGATGAACATACAGAATTAATGAGGGAGAAGTTTGGAGATGAAGAGAGAGTAGACAGAGGTACAACAACCCTAGAACGACGTAGGAAGAGGGAGAGGATTTTTGACAAGGGAAATGGGGATTCCAGAAAGAATGAACTGAATGAATGAACAAACCCTAGAATGGGAAGAGTTTGTTCATTAATCAGTTATGATTCATAAATGGGGGGGGGTTGGAAAGATAAAATTTGGTGCGAATCATTAATGGGATGGTTAGGTGTAGATATGATTAATTAGTGTGGGTGAATGGATTTAAGTTTGGTTAAATAATTAAGTAAGGGTAATATAGTCATTTTATATGGAAAATATTACCAAAATTAGAAAGTTTGTAAAGTGTATCACTTAAAAAACATCCACTTTTAGAAAGTGTATCACTTAAAAACCGGAGGAAGTATTAATTTTATAAAATTCTTTTTCAATTAGCGAAAACTATAAAATTTCATATTAAAGTTTATCATATCAACAAAGCTATTAATAACATATATTATCAATTATCATTAATTTAATGGTGAAACAATTATCATTTTTATATTAGCCTTTTAAACCCATAATATGAATGTCATTTCTGAATTATACGTGATGCTACGAATCGATTTTACGGTGCGATTCTGGTCATTCTGATTCAAACTAGACCCCTATTCTTACAACCTTGAACATAAGTAATCAGAATAGCTAAAATTTCTTATTCTGATATAATACGTGACTCTTAAGTATCTAACTTAATTATCTAATATATTGATACTTGATATGTTACATAGAATTTAACTATGTTATTCATTATTATGATGATTGATGTAATACATTGCTCTTAAGTATCTTATTCAGTAATGTAATATATTGATGACTTATTTACATGGCTCATAAGAATCTAACTCAATGATCTAATATATTGATAATTAATCTAATACATATATATTAATTATCTTATATTAATTGATCTAATGATGATTGATATAACACATGTCTCTTAAATATCTAATTCAATAATGTAATATATTGTTGATTGATATAATACCTAGCCCTTAAGTATCTAACTTAGCGATCTAATATTTAATGATTGATAAAATACACATATCTTAACTACCTTATTGATAGATCTAATACATTTGACGAATTCATAGATCTTACCTATCTTAATCATAAATCTAATACATTTGACGAGTGATAAAATACGTGGCTCTAAAATGCCTAATCCAATGATGTAGTATATTGATAACTGATCGAAATTGTATATATCTTGCTTATATTATTCATTGGTCTAGTTTATTGATGGTTTATATAATACACAGCTCTTAAGTATCTAACTCAATAATGTAATATATTAATGACTGGCCTGATACATAAATCTTAAGTTTTAATTATCTTATTCATTGATCGAGTGATCATTGATATAATACATGGCTCTTATATATCTAATTCAATAATTTAATATATAGATTGCAATCATCTTATTCATTGATCTACTATATTTATGATTATATTGCCCCTAAGTATCTAACTCATTGGTCTAATATATTGATAACTGATCTTATATATAGATTTTAACTATCATATTCAAATAATGTAATGATGATTAATGTAATACATGACTCTTAAATATCTAACTCAATAATGAAATATATTGATGATTTATCTAATAATAAATGATTATCAACTATCTTATTTATTGGTATAATACATGGTTCTTAAACATCTAATCCAATGATGTAATATAGTGATGGTTGATCTAATGTATAAACCTTAATTGTATTATTGATGATTGATATAATACATGACTTTTATTATCTAAGTCAATAATCTAATATGTTGATAATTGATCTAAAACATCAATCTTAAGTCTTAACTATCTTGCTCACTAATTTAATATATTGATAATTGATTTATTATCACTATATTAACTATCATAATTTATCTAATGTATTGAAATTTGACTAGTTTGATATAATATAATGATATTGTATTTTTTAATGTTCGTCTAATACATTGATCTAACATATTGATGATTGGTTTGATAAATTCATCCAGTTTTTATCGATTCAACAACTATTCTTATTTTATTATTATTCAACAACTATTCTTATTTTACTGAAAGTTTACGGGTCAAACCGTAATCGAACAGAATTGACAAAGAGCTAAATTAACTGCAATTAACTGAACCAAAACCGAAAAGTTGCAACAAAATCAATTTAACGTGAAACAATTAACCGAAGTCAACTGAACTGAAGCCAACCGAACTGTTTGGTTCCTACTAGAACCGAACCGAATAACCGAATTTACACCTCTAATATTAATAATACATTGATATTTGTTGCCATTCACAATTGGTCCAACTCCAATGCAAGGTATATCGATAACCTTTTGGTGCCGAGATTCTAGACACAATCTGATCGAATGAAATCGATTTAAAGATGATCCGACCCAAATTTGATGAACTCGAATTAATCTGATATGATGTTAACTTCACTCGAATATAACCCGATCTGACGTCGACTAGACCTAAACCTGAAACAAGATTGATCCGACCTAGACCCAATTCGAGGTTAACCAGACCCGAGAGCAACCTGATCCGAGGTTGACCCAAACTGATCACAACCCGAACTGAAATTAACTTGACCCGGACATAACCCGATCCGAGGTTACGCGACCCGATCATAACCCGATCTGAGGTTGAGTCGACCCGAGCATAACCAATCCGAAGTTGACCCGATCGGGCACAACCCGATCCGAGGTTGACCCGACCAGGTCATTGATATCATGTATTTATATGGAGTTTTTCTCCCTTATTTATGAGCTAATTTGTGCGTCATTTGAGCTCTTCGGAGCTATTTCATACTAATTATCGTATATAGTCGTGATTTTGTGTTTTAGTGTTCAATTGCAGGTTTGAGGGAGCTTTCTTCTTCTTTCCGAGTCATTTGGAAGCTACCACGACTTTACGAGTTGTTATGAGGCACGTAGAAGTCATCACGAGCATTATAGGTGAATATAGAGGTCCCAAGAACTCTAAACTTGAAGATTGAGTGCTAAAACACTAAAGAAACAACCAAATGGAGCTAAGAATATTATGATCGGGGATGGCGTCTCTGGCGCGATCGGGCAACCCTTGCCCGACCCGATCGGGTGAGAGTCCCAACTTGTTGTGCTGATTGTTGGGCGTGAAATAAAGATGGTTGGGCCTTGTGCTAACCCGATGGCATCGGACACAAATTGCCCAACGGGTGGAGCCCAAGAATCTCATGTTGAAGCTGATTGTTGTGCGTAAAATAAAGCGGATGAGCTAGGAAAAGTTGAGGCCCAGCCCGATTGGGCACTCATGGCCCGATCACATCGGGTGGTCCAGTCCCCAAGAGCTGCTACTGTTAGCTGCGTATAAGAGGAAATGAGCTGACCCAATTTTGTGTTGGCCCGATCGGGTACCGGGCACGCGGATCCGGATTTCTACATTATTTTATTTGTTTTTAATTAGTTTTTAGGGGCTATTATAAATAGATAAGCTTCATTAGTTTAGAGACATCTTTTATTCAGCTTTGTTTATTTTAGTTTTAGAGAGCTTCGTTTAGTTTAGTTTTAGAGAGCTTCATTAGTTTAGAGACATCTGTTATTCAGCTTTGTTTAGTTTAGTTTTAGAGAGCTTCGTTTAGTTTAGTTTTAGAGAGCTTTTATTAGTTTAGACACTTATATTAATTCAAGGGGTGATTGAACCTCGGATATTTTTCAGTAAAGGTTATTTCTTTCTGTCAATTGGTACTAGTCTTTTCCCTTAATCTCTTTAATTACTTTTTGATTGCTTAGTTTAATATATCATTCATTCATGATGCAATTGTTAGGGTTTCATATTAGTTTTATTATTGTCGATTCGATTATGAGTGAATAGTCTTATTTCTAGGGTTTTAGGGAGGAAAGCCATGTTTATACCTTGATTACTTTGAATTGTTATTAGTTTCTAGGGCTTGATTAGATTGGTTATGGTGTGATTTGTTCTTATTGAGTAATTAATCTTATTGCGTAGTTTCATTGATTGCTTGAGGTTAATAATTGTTTACACAGATCCGTCCTACTTTAAGAGTCCTAGTACGCATCAGTAATTCTGATTATGGTAGTTAACCATAACTTAACACGTGCTCTAATATATCGATTCTTGACCTAGGTTCTGATAGTTGTTTGATCCCTTGATTGGTATAAGCATGGTGGACCGATTCTAATTCCCTAGACCTTTAATTCATAGATTAAATCTCTCTTTATATTGCTTTCTAGTGTATAATTAGTAGTTCAGTTGAATTCTATCTGATTTTATCCGAAGTAGTTGTTTAGCTGGATTTTTACTTAGAAACACTGTCTATCTGTGGATTCGACCCTACTTCCCTTGACTATCATTGTTAGAGGACTTAGGATTATCTTTGATTAGATGATACGACTTTAGCCTGGCAGTCATAACTCGATCGGAGGTTGACCCGAACCAACATAAACCCGACCCGAACCCGAAATTATCCGTCAGAACCGGTTCCAAACCCGGAGCGAACATAGCCGATCCAATACTAACCCGACGTGATTTCAAACCGACTTGAACCCGACCCGAAAATGAAAGTGGTTTAAACTGAAACCAACATGACCCGAAAGTGACCTGACCCGTACACGACCCGATCTACCTGGGTTGGATAACCGAACTTGACTCGACCCGAGCGACACATGAGCGATATGACCTGACCCGAACCCGACCCACACACCCGCATTGACAACCCTAGTTAAATGTTCTTCTATGACTTATATCGTCCGAAAAGGGGCCAAAAGGCCTAAATGTCACTCACTCACCCCACAAAGGCTTCTAAGATGTGAGTGAACTAATTTTCACCATATTCGTTTTTAAACATGTAAAGAATGCCATATGAAATCATAAATGTGGTTATGGCATGAAGAGGAGGTTGGATGGTTATGCCATGAAGAGGAGTAACGAAGATTGAACAAAAGAGTGATACATGCTTCTAATTGTTAATTAATTAGGGATAGGTTAGTAATTGTTGCTTTAATGATGGAGTTGTGGATTTTGGTTAAGGGTCATTTATATAATCAACAACGGTTTTTTCTGGTCACCATATGAAATATTTTAACGTTGGAGGTCACCTTAGAAAGTTTCCCTGTATTATATTTTCATAATATCTACTCATTTTATTCTCCATATTCAGTTTTTTAAATTTTTGCTTTAAACAGAGTTTTTATTTTTATATAATATCCATTATTAATATGTTTCAATACTCTTTCCTATGTAATGTTTTTTAAATTTTTCTGTTATTTTTTTAAAAGAGATTTAGTATTATCTGTGCTTTTTGAAAATTTTAAATCTTATAACTCGTTAGAATCTTTGATGCTCTAAACAAGGATATTGATAAAGTTCTATTATGATATATGATATATTATTTTAATGATTAGATTTTCTTTTATAAAAAATTCAAAATATGTGTTTCATTATTATCTATAGCAATAATATCGGATATATATATTCTAATTTAAAGAAATTTTCTTCCACAGACTAATAATTCCTAGATATTGTGCTAAACATTTTCCTAAATTATATATTTGATGTGATATTTTCAATTAAATATTCTTTAAAAACTAATTTTCTGATAAATAATCATACAATTATGATACTTTGTCAAAGATTTTCATCTCAGGATTATTATTGATACATTTGTCATTTATATATTCTATAGGAATAAAAAATTCCAAATATATATTCTAGACTCGATTTTTAAATATAACAATCACGTCTAGATCATTTTCCTTTCTTCCAATCTTTTTAACGAAGCTCCATACAATATCCTTATTTACTCTAAACTAATTATAACCCATTAAAATGTTTGATGCTATAAATAAATGATTTGGTAAAGGCATTATATAATATAATCAAATTTTCATGATCAAATTTTCCTATGAAAATTTCTTATATGTCATGATATCTTTGGGAATAGATAATTTTGGTAATATATTCTTGACAAAATGATAGGCTAAAGTCGTATCACCTATTCAAAGATAAATCCTACAGTCCTCTCACAAAAGTAGTTAAGGGAAGCAGGATCGAGTCCACAGGGAGACAGAGTTTCTATGTTAATATTCAACCAAATAACTACTTCAGATGAAATCAGATTTGAGAAACTGAACTAGTAATTGAACTAGAGTAAGATGGGAATTAAATTGAGATTTAACTATGGAATAAAAGGCTAGAGTATTAGTTTGGTCCACCATGATTATACCAATCAAAGGAGTTCAACTACTACCAAAACCTAGGCCAAGAGTCGAGGGATTAGAGCATGTGCTGAGCTATGGTAAAGTCTCAACGATCATAGTTCAACCGCTGCTTGTTCACTAACGTAATCAGAACCACTGGTGTGTTTAAGGCCTCTAATATTAAGACAGGTATGTACAAACAATTACTAACCACAAGCAATCAATAAAGTTGGCCACTAACATTAATTACTAATCAAGAACAAACCACACCACAATCGCTCTAATCAAGCCCTAGATATCGATAACAGTCTAATCAACAATCATGGTATAAGCATGACTTCCCTCTCTAATACCCTAGAAAGGGATCTACTCAAACATGATTAGACTAACAATAACAATTCGAATAAGAAACCCTAACAATTGCATCATGAAATAATCAATAACTAAACTAACACAATTGAGAAAAAAAAATAACAAAGCAATAAGAGAGAAGATTACCAATTGAGTGAAAGCAATAACTTCAATTGAAACGAACAAAAGTTTGATCTCCTCTCCAATTATAAACTAAGTAAAACTCTCTAAAATCTCTCCAAAAGTATTTAAGATAATGAAAAATCAATGTAAAAATAAACTACATAGTATTTATATTAACCTAAGAAAGCAAGTACAATAAGACTGGAAACCGAAAATCGCCCCTCCGTGTCTTCTGCCCGATCAGGGAAAAGGCCGCCCGATCGGGTCTGGGGAATCTCAACTGCAGCAACACAAATCATTCGTCCACCCGATCAGGGCCTAAACCTTGACACCCAATCGGGCGAGGCTTCCTGATGCCATCGGGCCAATGTTCCTCTTGTGAACCTTCAGTTGCTAAAAAATAGCAAAATATTGCTCTGCCGATGAGATAGGGCAAGCTTGCTCGATCAGGCCAGAAATCTGCTGAAAATGGCTGAGACGATCGACGCCCGATCAGGCGTCTGTTGCCCAATGCCATCGGGTCAAGCCTAATCTGGGCTTCTTCTTAGCTTGGCTACATACACCAAGTTTTTCGAGAATTCTTCTTCTTAAGAGGATCAAATAAAAACTCGAGACCTCCTACATGCCTCATAACTTCTCTCCGCTACAGGGTGATTACAATGACAGAAAATAGGAAGTTCCTATAACGTGCAAAACGTTATAAAACAACCAAACCACAACACATATATCAGAATAGTTAGCATAAATGGCTCCTAAGAGCGTCAATATCGCACATTTTAACTTGTAAAACAAGGAAAAACTCTATATGAAATCATTATATCAAATTCCCCCAAGCGAAACCTTTGTTTGTCCTCAAGCAAACAAATGATGCGAACTAACATATGACTGTCTCACCCCAATAAGATAGAAAGAATTCGACTCAAAAATTCATTTAGACTCAAGACTAGTCCGGTAGGCAAGCATCAT
The DNA here is from genome assembly GCA_947645195.1 of Patellifolia procumbens. Lineage (NCBI taxonomy): Eukaryota > Viridiplantae > Streptophyta > Magnoliopsida > Caryophyllales > Amaranthaceae > Patellifolia > Patellifolia procumbens. The sequence continues at coordinate 96,523 of CANSGD010001110.1, forward strand.
CATCAGTCCATCATATCAAACGAACAATCAATCAATGTGCATAGAAATCCACAAAGCCATCAGAGCATCCCGCAAATACTAAGAGGGTGCTCACATGGAGGTCACTCAACTCTCAATTTTTGTGGTAGGCAAATGATAGGGTTTAGTCGTATCACCTAATCAAAGATAAACCTACAGTCCTCTAACTATGGTAGTCAATAGAAGCAGGGTCGAATCCACAGGGAGATAGAGTTTCTAAATTAATATTCAAACAATCAGCTACTTCAGATCAAATCAGAGAATAATTAACTGAACTAAAGATTAAACTAAAGAAGACAAATTAAACCGAGGAATTAACTATGGAATAAAAACCTAGAATATTAGGTCGGTCCACCATGCTTATACCAATCAAATAGGGTCAACTACTATCAAAACCTAATTCAAGAGTCGGGGATTAGAGCATGTGTTGAGCTAGGGTTAAGACTCAACGCTCATAGTTCAACATACACCGCATCTTCACTAACGTAATCAGAACTACTGACATGTCCTAGGCCTTTAGTCGTAAGACGGATCTGTGCAAACAACTATTAACCACAAGCAATCAATGAAATTGTACACTGACATTAATCACTAATTAAGAATAAACCACATCACAATCCCCCTAATCAAGCCCTAGAAATTGATAGAAATCTAAATCACAATCATGGTATAAACATGGCTTTCCTATCTAACACCCTAGAAGAGAACTACTCACTCATAATCGAATTAACAACAACAAAACTAATATGAAACCGTAATAATTGCATCATGAACAATTAAATACTTAAGCTAAACAATTAAGAATAATAAAAGAGATTAGGGTAAGGAGGAATACCAATTGACACAAAGCAGAACTTTTATTGAAATCGAATAGGTTCAATCACCTTTAATCTATTCTAAAGTGTTTAAACTAAGCTAAGAACTATGAGAGATAAACTAGAGTAATAGCTAATAAAAGATGTCTCTAAAATAATGAGGAAAAGGTAGTTATAATACCCCTCAAAGTCTAATTAAAGATAATAGTTCTTGGGCTCAGTGTAGTAGCAGTGCAGCAAGCAAAGGTGAAATTGGGTTCACCCGATCACACACCAGATCGGGTCGTGGATCGGGCTGGTGGCAAAATCCAGCAGCATCACGATACTCGCCCACGAAATCAGCAGCCCCCTCATGACGTGGCTCACTCGATCGGGTCGGGCGGCTAGCACCCGATCGGGTCTGGGGACGTGGCTTCTCGCCGATCGGTTCGGGCAATGCTTGCCCGATCGGGTCCGCAACTTTTGTACCCGATCATAATATCTTCGCCCGATCGAGTCATTTTTGCCCGATCAGAGTACGAAAACCTCCTTTTGACTCTTTAGCTCTCAATTCTTCACGTTTAGAGGTCTTGGGACCTCCCTAAACTACCCATAAAGCTCGTGAGCCATCCTACGTGCCTCGTAACATCTCGTAAAGCCGTGGTTGCTTCCAAATGGCTCGAAAATAAGGAGAAAGCTCCATAAAACCTGAAATTAAACACTAAAACACAAAACCACAACTATATACGATAGTTAGCACAAAATAGCTCCCAAGAGCTCCAATGACGCACAAATTAGCTTGTAAATAAGGGAGAAAAGTATATATAAATACGTGATATCAAACTCCCCCAAGCTAAACCTTTGCTTATCCTCAAGCAAACAGAACATGAACATGGAATAGGGTGCCTCGCCCCTTAGATAAAATCAATCAAAGCTCAAAACATTTTCAAGACTAAGAAACGTTCAAGCAGACATAATTCAAGTTTGGCATAATCAAATCCATCCAACCACCAATCATCCAAGCAATTTATCAAATTACGAAGCATTCACAAGGCATACAAGTCCTGAGAAAGGCTCTCATAAGGTGTCGCTCACTCTCGATTTTGTGGCAGGCAAAGAATATGGCCGAACACTCACCAAGCCGACCATAAATACCCTTCCCCTCACACTCTCATGTGTTTAAGAAGCAAGTTAAATGACGCTCATCCTAGTCAAGTCGACTCAATTAGCAGAAATACTCTTTAACTGCGGCAACCGACTCGAAATCAATCAAACGAATATTGCAGACACGAGCTCAAGAGGACTTTTAGTGGGTTGTAATGGGGCTTACCGGTAAGAGGTAAGGGGATACTTTTGGGTAATGTGGTGGAAAAACCAAGTAAGGGGGAGCATGAATCATTCAAACAAGGCCTAAGATGGCCTACATAATTCCCAATCAACACCATAAAACCACGTAAAATAACCCAACTCTCATAAATCAATGAAAAACTCATAACAAACCCAACTTTCAAGCAATGAAGCGAATATTTCTTTAGAACGTACGTGAATGAAAGAACTTCGAATTCTTTTTCATTTTATTTCATTTTTCTTTCATTTTTCTGAACTTCATTCACGCAACTCTAAAATTGCTTTTTCTTTTCTTTTTCTCCTTTCTCAAACGACAACAAATACACTTTTAAATTCCTCAACAACCAAACTAAACCAAGAGACCAATTTCAAACTCAACCCATCTAAAAGCTCCCCCAAGATAGGCTTGGAATAATATCAAGTGAAGGCCTTGGGCTCATATAGGGGGTTTAAGTAGCACGAAGCAAGTCATTAGGCTCAGCGGGGCCAAGGAGGATAAAAATATATCAAAAATTCACTCTGAAGCTCAAGAATAAGACAAAGAACACCTCTATCAGAGCAAATGCTACTAGTCATCGAAAATCAGACAAGTACGCAGTCAAAGTCAAGATCAATCCACTAAGGAGGAACTAACACCCAAGAATAGACTGGATAGTAATATAAATCCAATAGGCTTACCAAAAGAGGGTCTAAAAGTCTAAGCAATTCGGTATGCAGCACAAAGTGGTGTAATATAATCAAATTTTGCTCGAAATCATAGCAATCAAACATCAAATCATAGCCTCAAGATCTCAAATGCCTAGTTATCCAAACAAAGAAAGTCAAATCATTTTCAAATAGAGCACAACAAGGGGCACAGGGAGGCAGCTCAACCAGTTCACGGGAACCATATTTTTTTGTTTTTTTCAGAATTTTTCGAAAGCAGTACGTCTATTCTAGAAAGCAGTAAAAGAGATAGAGAATACAAACAGAACTCATCCCCCAAGCTGAACTTGGTAGTGTCCTCAATGCCAAAAAGGTAACAAAGGACGATGCTAAGAGAAAAAACAATGTTAGAACCCTGACTCTCGCTCACAAAAAGGAAAAAAATAAAGAAAAGGAAAAGGGGAAAGAAAAATACGGGTGCCTCCCTCGCGCGCTGGTTTATAAAGGTCCCGCACGACCATAATCCTCCATCTTTCAAATAGGAGGGGCTTGGCAATGAGTGCCACCCTCATCAAACATCTTTCGCCTCCAAATGTTCTTGATAATGCCTCCAGACGGTGAGGCAACCTTAGGTGTAGTTGGAACCTTCTCCACACCTACTTCATCCAAAATCATCCCTGCAACAAGATTGTTCAAGCATAGGTGCCTTAACAGTATTGGTTAGTTTAAAAATCACTTTATCATCACCAACACTCAGAGTTAAAGACCCAGACTTGACATCAATGACAGCACCAGCAGTACACAAAAATGCCTACCCAAAATAATAGGAATTTGGGCATCTTCATCCATATCTAACACCACAAAATCAACAGGAATATAGAATCCCCAACCCTCCCAGGGAACGTCCTCTAAAATACCTAGAGGATATTTTATAGAACGATCAGCCATCTGTAAAGTGATTTGTGTGCATTTAAGTGCCCCCATATTCAGTTTCTTATAAACAGATAATGGCATAACAGAAACAGAAGCACCCTAAATCCACACAAAGCCTTTTAAAAAAATAGGTCAAGATGGCAGGGTATAGAAAAACTACTAGGATCTTTTAACTTTGGTGGGGTTTTATTTTGAATAAAAGCACTACACTCTGCAGTAAGAGCGACATGTTCTACCCCACCAAAGTCTCTTTTCTTTGTTATCATGTCTTTCAGAAATTTGGCATAAACAGGAACTTGGGTAATTAAATCTGTGAATGGAATCGTTACCTCAAGGTTCTTGACCATAGCCAAGAACTTACCAAACTGCTGATCGACCTTTGATTATTGCATCCTGTGAGGAAAAGGTAGCCTTGGTGTAAAAGGCGTTTCCCGAAACCTTCTCCTTTTTCTTCCCCTGTCTGTTCAGCTCTGCAGATATATCGACTTCAGAGGTCGAATTCTTCCTTTTCCTTCCTCTACCACCCTCTTCTTCCCTGCAGTTGGGGTAACCTCATCAACGGGCAATGGATGGGGCATCATATGCAATGCCACTACGAAGGGTGATGGCATTCACATGTTCTCTCTCTGACTGGGTTGCCCTGGCAACTCCCCCTAACGCCTCTGAGCATTAGTGCTTGCTAATTGTGCAACTTGAGCCTCGTGAAGTTTGATGTGCTTCTCTTGAGCTCTTTGTGCTTCCTCATTAGATCTTTCCACAGCTAGCATCTGTCGTCTCCTTGGGCTCTTTGTGCCTCCTCATTTGCCTTTTGCATGCTCAACATCAGCTTCATCACTTCAGATATGGGAGGCTCTTGTGGGTTATTGTTTTGTG